>JAQGAJ010000035.1:0-28278 GCA_034689365.1 Liebstadia similis | reverse complement strand
CCCCACTCTCCCCCGACCCCCCCTTCCACTACCCCGAACCCCGCACACCCATAGACACCGCAACTCTCGTCTCAATCGGTTCTTCGTGTGTTATTCTAATCTCCGGAGCGATTGCTGTCGTTTGTCTGATGTAAGTGTCGTCGATGTCGTCGGTGTCGTCGGTGTCTATCACTTCTCTCTCTCTTAGAGTTTATATGAAGAAAAGCGAACAACAAATGCAAAGATTCAGACTTCCGGTTCCGGTCCAGTCTTCGCACGCGCTCTCAGTCTGTGCCAAATGCGGGGCAACGCTGGCTCTCACGCGCTTCGACCCCACAAAGAGATCGATTGGAGTGACGACAGAATTGACGACAGATTTGACGACAGACGACACTTCCCGACGACAGATAGAAGAAAGCGAAACGGCTTTATATGCCATTAGTGGAGAAGATTTGGAGAAAAGAGACCGAAATTGTGGTTATTTGGGAGTAATTTTGGGCCACATTTCAGAGGATTTGGAAACAACTTATAATACGGATTGCAATCAAGTAATAAAAGCAATGAAGAAATGACCGGAAATGAGATGTTTTTCTCTCTTTTTAGATCAAAGCCAACGACACTCGACGACAGCCGACGACAGCGACGACACTCTGCTCTCACAGCCAATGCTCTTCGGCTCAAGACTCGGATTTAATTCGTCTTCAATACGATTTCAATGCTTTTCAACGTTTTGGAGAATCTTTTTCAGTTTATGAATCGATTGGAAGCGAAAGAGAGGACACGCCCACTGACCCCGGTTAGAAAAGGGCATTGACCCTTTGTTTGACCCTTTGTTTGACCCTTTGTTTGACCTCTTGTTCACTAGGAATCCGAGAATTCACTAAATCGCCTCCAAAGCCGAACGAAAGGCGTCAAGGAGTGGTCACTCATTCCCTGACCAGCGGTCACTCTATTGGTCACTCTCTAAAGTGAGTTTATTTGGTCTGAATTGGAGTTTCGGTCACTTTTCCACTCATTTATCAGTTGCGACGACACTCGAGACGACGCGACCGACGACTCGACGACACCGACGACAGAGACGACAGAAAGTCATTTCGGAGCGATTCCTCGTTACAGAAGCCGAAGACCTCAATGGATGATCGATTCCAATTGCGAGACAAGTAATCGATTGTCGATACTATCGAACTCTTATCATGGTGCTTTTCAGTCAAGTGCTTCTCTTCTCTGACCGCTGACGGCCTTTCTTCCGAAGACGAAGACGATTCCGACCAAAAGAGGCGCCCTCTGGAGGTCACAATCGATTGTTGAGTGCCTTTCGATTTTCGATTATCGATATTAATAAAGAGTCACGTGATTTGTGTTTACTATTCACTCAAATGACCCGAAAATGGATTTCACGCGCGTTTTGGCCGTTTGTGAGACACTAGAAGACACGTGCTCTTCCTCTCTGACCACGTGTTCCTCCCTTTAAGGTCTTTGTCTGTTGAATGCACGCGCGCTCTCAACACGCGCTCAAATCGGTTTGCGCGTGAGTCCCGAGCAGTCGGTGGTCAATCATCCCGCGCGCCAGCAATTTGTGGTCACGTGTCAGGGGTTCGGGGCGGAGCCTAATCTGTTCAGCGATTTTCATTGGTTCGACAAAAGAGGAGAAGAAATCACAAAATTTTATTCACAAAAAGTAAACGAAAATCGTCACAAAATCGTCTAGTTAAATGAGTTCTTTGAATGATCTTCTCTTCAGGTCAACCCCGATATTCGGGTCCAAGAGGTCGTTTTGGGACAACTTCTTCTGCACTTTCTGAACCCGACTGAAGACCAATCGGGAGAATACCGCTGTTCGGCCACTTTCCAGTCTTCGGACACATTTTCGGCCAAAATATCCGTCAATTTCTTTCGTAAGTCTGTCGTCGTTTTTGTCGTCTTTGTGTCGTCACTTCTGTCGTCTCTCTAGAGGACGTCCAATGGGAAGACTGTCCTTCGCCTCAGGCATTGATTTTCGGCCAATCAAACGAAAGGATTCGATGCAAGGCTTCCGCTAATCCAAAGCCAAACAGTAATCCTTTTTATATTTAATCCCTAATCCCTGATTAATCCCTCTCTAATCGTCAGTCGTCTGGTCCAAAGATGAAAAGCCGCTAGATGGCGCTAAATTCCAAATAGACTCAGAGGGCGTGGCCATCAATGACGTCATCGACGACTCTTATGGTGGCGTTTATAGAGTTCGCGCTTTAGTGACGGAAACCGGAAGACTTCACGACAATTACGTCACGGTTCAAGTTTTAAGGAAACCGGAAGTCGTTTCACTTCCGGAGCGCTTCGAAGCGATCGAAGACTTGGAAACGAAGATAGAATGCACCGCTAGAGGGCGTCCTCAGCCTCTGTTCACGTGGTTGGACTCACATCAAAGGAATCTTTCCTCTTTAGGCGGATATTTCGTCGACAGGACTTCCGGTTCGCTCATTATAGCGCGCGTGCGCAAAGTGGAAGACTCGGGACAGTTCACGTGCGTCGCTGAGAGTGAGTGTTTCCGGTTTGGGTTTCTCTTTCTCTAACTTCCGGTTTAGATGCGGCCGGAAGTGACCGGAAGTCGACTTTATTGGTAGTGACGAGAAGACCACGTGTGACGTCATTCTTGAATGTCAGTTATGAAGTGAATCGCGAATCAGAACTCGAGTGCAGAGTAAGTGATAAACAAAAGCGCCCTCTAGTGATATTAAAGTGATATTAATGTGACTTTTTCTATATAAAGACAATCGGCGATCCAAAACCTTTGATCACAATCAGAAGGGATGGAGACTCACGCGCCCTTCAAAACGGTAACCAAACACGTGCTCAGAACTCGTGCTAACACGTGTCACTACAGGCGATCCGCGCGTGACTTTGGATTCGTTTGAAGAGAAAGAAGAAACTGTTTTGAAACTCAGAATAAATCCCACCGTAAGTCTCTTAACACGTGTTTCGCGCGTGCATCACGTGTCTCTCTCCCTCTAAGGCACGCGCAGACGATGGACTCTATTTCTGTCGCGCGGAGAACAACGGAGGAGTGGCCGAAGCCGTCGGACAGTGAGTGACCTTTGAGTTGACCTCTGATGACCTTTCGTTTAGTCTTGAAGTGAGATTCGCTCCCGATATGAGAAGAACGCCAACGACGACAGGTTAGTGTCGTCAGTGTCGTCGATGTCGTCACTAATTGTCGTCTCTTTTAGTAAAACATTGGGATTTGAATCCAATCAACAGTAAGTCTCAAACACACGCAACACGTGCTCACACGCGCTCTTTTAGTCACGTGCATCGCGGACGCCATTCCAAACGCAACGATTCGCTGGTATTTCCGAGGATTGGAATTGAATTCGGCAAATGTCAAAGGATACACAATAGAAGATCGCACGTGCGTTCATCACGTGTTTGCACGTGCTCTCTAACCCTCTCTCTCTCTCTTTTAGTGGAGGCGTGAGTCGTCTTCATATCGACGCGCGAACGACGCAAAGAGGTGTGTCGTCAGTGTCGTCGTTGTCGTCACTAATTGTCGTCTCTTTTACAGACATTTACGGTCAATACAGATGTCATTCAATGAACGCTTTGGGAGAAAACGAAATCAGAATCCAATTGGACCAAGCATTCAGACCCGGTATAGTATAGTGGTGGTTCTAGCAATGTTCTGACCCCCCTTTGCCCCTCCAATGCCCCCCTTAGGAGCGGTTCTTCAGTCAAGTGCTGAAAGGATTTCCCCGAAAGTCATTTTATTCCGAGTTTTGGCGCCATCTTTCGACGGCGGGGTAAACATGAATGAAGGGAACGCCCACTAACTTCTGATTGGTTGATTAGATGCCGATAAAAGCGATTCACGTGCACTACAGAGCAGAAGACTCGGGAAGCGCCGATCCTGTGATGACCAGGAAGTGGCCAGTTGACCAGAGAGCCGACGGACTTTATCTTTTGGACGGTTTGAAACCAAGAACTCGTTATTCCTTTCGATTCGCGGCCGAAAATGAAATCGGAATTTCAGACTTTTCTCAGGCATTTAAACTTTGAAGGTTATGACACGTGGTTAACACGTGGTCTCTCTTTAGGAACGAATAGTTTGGACCGAAAGAGAGAAAAGACCCGAAAAACCGGAATTCAGAAATATCGGTCTTCAAGAGGGAAAAGAAGTCGTTTCTCAGTATTCTAATCAGTTCTCGGTGTCCTGGACACTTCCCGAAGACAACGGACGCCCGATTCAGTTCTTCGAGATCAAATGCTATAAAGTAACTATTTCGATTATCGATTATCGATTCGATTATCGATTGTCTATTTTGAAGGTCCGGAAAACGGAATTCGGTTTCGAAAGGATTTCCGGTGAAGAAGAACGGTTATATACATTGTCAATGAGTGACCAATCGATGACTTCTTTTACTTTTCGTGATTTAAAACCAAATTCTTTCTTTAAAATCGAAATTCGGGCAAAAAATGAGTTCGGATTCAGTGAAGTCTCGGAACTCGTCTTCAGAACAACAGATAAGACGACAGATGACGACACTGACGACCCAAATGTGTCGTCGGCCGGCCTTCCTCTCGCCCTAATCGCTGGTCTCGCTCTGGCGGCTATTGTGGCGCTTCTGGTCTTAACAGACGTCTTCTTCTTTTGCCGATTCAGAGGTCAGTTCCCGAAGAATCTTCTTCTTGAGTCTAATCTCTCTCTTAGTGGGCGTCATCTACTTCTTGAGCAGTCACGTGTTCGCCGGCGACAACGACGACACTCGAATGGCGACGACGAAGACGACACTTTCGACGACACCCGAACGACGCTTAAGAGACGATCAAAATGAGCCTTTTTTCGGTCGCGCGTCCGCTGTTTAGCACTTATTTACTTATTTATTGTATTTTTAATAATATTTTTACACATTTTTACATTAAACACACACTCATTGGACATCCGGTTGACCTCCCGTTCCCTCCTTCCGCTCCAACAGCTGCAGAGTGTCGTTCGACGCATGCGCTCTTAGGATCTGTATTTCACTCTCGAGTTCTTTTATCCGTTCTTTGAGGACATCAACTTCTTCTCTTACGGCAAACATCAGATGACTTTTGACCAAATCCATTGCTTGCTCGATCTTGTTATCAATGGCCACGCCCTCTGAGCTCTGGTTCTGACCAACAGAAGCGTTGACGACATCTCTGACCACAGCTGTCGTCCTGTCGTCGACTGTCGTCTGAGTTGTCGTCAATTCTTTCAAAATATTTGAATCTTTTTCCGATTCTTTGCTCACAAAGTCTTTACAGTTCCATCGGCCGCGAAGATAGGGCTCCGAAGAGACCAGTTTGACCACTCGGAAGCGATTGGGACGGCAGACAAGACCCGAATCCTTGTCCTTGTCTTTCGGTTCTTCGTTTTGATCCAAATTCTCATTTAAATCCATTGTCTCAGAGGTTCTGACAATCAATTACGTCTTCAAAATGGACGACACATTAGACGACACCTCAGATGACCGAAACTCCCGATCCCGAGGAAGACCGCGAAGACCGACCGCTCAGAAGTCTGTCCATCAGTTGGTCTTAAATTTGACCCAAAGTTCGGAAAAAAAGAATCAAAACTCGAATAAAAAACAAAAAACGAATGAAATTATAAAAGAGTTGACGACAACTGAGACAAAGACGACGACATCGACGACATCGACGACTATCGCGACGACACAACTGTCGTCTGTCGTTCCGTCGGAGACTTCGGAGACATTGAAATGGAAAGTCGGGGACAAAGTTGAAGCGCGAGACGTTGCGGGCGATTGGTTTGTGATTGTCTTTTGATTGGTTTATTTGACTTTTGATTAATGTTTTGATTGGTTTTTCAGGTATTCGGCGAAAATCGTTGCTTTGAATGAAGAAAAAACTCAAGTTTTGGTTCATTTCGAGCGCTGGAGGTTTGAAACCATTGCTATAAAATCGTCTAGTTAATAGTCTGTTAATAGTTTGGTTCTAATAGTATTTCCTATTTTTCAGTTCGCGTTACGATCAATGGTTTTCTCAAAACTCAGAACTCATTCGCGAAAAAAGTGTTAAAAAAGAGTTTTTAAACGAAACGAAAAACAAATTCTCTTTGAATGAAGAAGTTCTCGCGCGCTGGACAGACAATAGACAATATCCGGCCACCGTAGTCGAACTTCTCGAAGGCCAGAGGGCCGCTCACGTGCTCTTCTACGACGGATACCGGAAGAAAGTCAAGTTCTCTCAACTCATGAAAATGCCACGTGACTTTGAAGGGGCGCGCGTGCCTTACACGTGTTCCGGAAGTGAGTTCGAGATCAAAGACGATCACAATGAGTTCAAATGTCACTTTCAAGACTGCAATAAAGGCTTCCGGAAGCAAAGGTCTGTCACTTCCGGTCAGTTTTTGGGACTTCCGGTCATTTTATTCTTGTTTTCAGTCTTTTATCACAACATTTGAAACATTACCACAAAAGTGACGACAAGACGACGACAGAAGTCAGTGAACAGACGACGACAGAAGTGACGACAGAGAAGACGACAGAAAAGCTGAGAGAAGAACCGAAATCGAGTCGATTAAAGCGGAAATACGTTAGAAAACCATTTCCTTCGACCGGAATTCGGAAATCCAATCGACAAACGATTCAAATAACGACAGGAATGCCTTTAAATGTCGTTAATGAAGGAATGATATTCTCGTCTCCAATGACGACACTTTTGACGACAACGACGACAGAGAAGACGACAGCAAAGGAAGTGAAGGAAGTGGCCAACACTACTCTTCCCTTTTGGGACGCGCGCACAGTGGCAGAGATTCACGAAGCTGATCCCGAAGAACTGGTCAATTGCGTCTGCGAGGCTCGGGAAGAATCGGGACTAATGGTTCAATGCGAATGTTGTCTTTGTTGGCAACATGCTAATTGTATGCATTTCTCGGGCGAAAACGAAGTTCCGGAAGACGGATATGTAAGTCAAAATGATCTAGTTAAAGTGATCTAATGGTTGTTTTGCTTTAGTTTTGCATTTCTTGTAAATTTCCGAAAAGCATTCGAAACTCTAAGAAAAACACTTTTCTCGTTAATCACTGTTTGAAAAGCGGGAAAAGACCGGAATTTCCGTTTTCGGCCAAAAGTTCTGAAGAAAGAGAAGAAATGTCTTTTTGTGGACAACTTTTGGGTCAAGTTTTGGAAATAAAAGAAGTTCTGAAAGGAATTGAAAGTCAAGGAGAAGACGACGACAGAGACGACAAAAGTGACGACAAATGTGACGACAGATTGTCTTCTATTGAAAGCGTTTTAAATGAATTGGAAGAAAGAGTTAAAGAAATTGAAGAAAAAGAAAGTTTTTTAAATGATTTTGAGATCAAAAAAGAAATTTCTTTAATGAAAAATGACTTAAAATGTGCGAAAATATTGACGTAATTTGAATAAAAACCTTTCGGAACTTTCAGTACTTTTTCATATCAAATGTCATTCATTTTCAATCAATACTCGTATAGAAAAGTACCAAAAGTTGTTTGAGATCTGACTTTTCATTTGTTTTGAAGAAATGGAACCGAAATTGAGGTAAAAATCACTTAAAACTGAATTTAATTCTAATTAATGATTAAAAACAGTTTAAAATCGGAAAATCAAACTCTTGAGTCGATTCGTCGCCATTTGAGACCACTTTTGGCCACTTCTTGTCAGCCGAAGACCGTTTGCGACCATTTTTTCGGTCCATTTATCGAAAGTTTTTGTGTTTTTTCTTTAGAAATACGAGAAAAACATTTTATTGAATCGATTCTAATTGAAGACAAACTTTTGGTCGAAATTATATCAAAATTGAGTTCAAATTCATTTCAATTAAAAGCCATTAGAAGTCAAAATCGATTTCTCCTTGATCTTTCATTAAACACGTGGTCTCTTCTCTTAAATACTAAACAAGATTTGGATCTGAAGGACGTCTGTGTCGTCGCTGTCGTCGAAGTCTGTCGTCAGAGAAGAAGAATAACGTGTCGTCTCCTCAATGACGACACTTCGACGACAGAAGAGCGACAAATGAAGAGTCAGCCGACGACAGCCTTCGAGAGTGTCGTTCGTTCTTCTCTTGAGTTCAGAAATCCTTTTCTTTTGCGAAAAAAAACCTTTTCTTCGCTTTTATTTAACGAAAAATCGATTCAAAAGAAGAAAAAAAGGAAAAGAAGTCCTTCTTCTTCGTCTTCGAGCACTTCCAGCGGTTCCAGTTCTTCGTCTTCTTCGAGTTCTTCTTCGGATGAGAAAAGAAAAGAAAAACAAAAAAAATATTCTTTTGTTATAAAAAAATCAAAAATTCCTTCGATTTTAGAGAAAAATAATGAAAAATATGAAAAAATGTCACAAAAAATGAAACAAAAGCTCAAAAAAGACGACGAAATCGAAGAAAAAATTCGTTTAATTTCAAAAACTGTACAAAAATTTAAATAAAAAATCAATTTTTGGTTTTCTTTGTTCTCAAAATCCTAATCTCTTCGACACGTGGTCTTCGAGGAGTGGCCACCGGAACCGGAAGTCTCACCGGAAGTCGTGTTCTTGGAATCGGAACCGGTTTTTCGTTTTTTTCGAACCTTTCTTTCAATTCTTTTCTTCTTTTTTCTTTTAATTTTTCAATTCTTTCGCGAATCGAAGACTCATTGACGACAATCGTGTCGTCGACGACATAACTATTGAGACGACAGACGACAACACTTTCTGTCGTCGCTGTCGTCGAAGTGATTATCGCTCTCTTTAAAGGTTTTATTGTTTCCAATGTTTTCGCATAAAAGAGAAAAGAATTGAAATTTAATTCAAAAATAATTGGAATTAAATCCACTTTTAGTCGACTTTTGACGAAATTAAATAAAAGTTTTTCGTTTAAAAAGAAAGAATCGAAACTTTTTGAACGAATTAAATCATTTTTTTCACTTCTTTTTAACGAAAAACTTCCAATTCTTCTCTTCTGTCGTCCACTTATTGTCGTCTTTCTGTCGTCACTTCTGTCGTCGTTGTCGTCAAATATTTTTTCACAATTTTCAATCAAAAACTCCGTTAAAACCGCTTGAATGCCAATCACGCGCAGAGCAGCCAAATCGCCGCCACGTGTTTCCAAATCACGTGATCTCAAGAGATTCGGCGCCCAAACTATGGAAAGGTTTTTAGCGGTCATTCCAGTCCTTTCTGAGGCCAAAGAAACGCGTTTCAAGTGTTGAATAAGAAGTCTGAGAGTTGTGAAGTGCGGCGGCGGAAGAAGTCTTACGAGAGAGCGAAGTGTCGTCAGTCTGTCGTCGCTGTCGTCGGATGTCGTCATTAAAGAGACGAAAGAATCGAAAGATTCAAAAGTCAATAAAGGGTTTGGAAGAAGTCTGAAGAAGAGTTTGAGAAGAGATCCGACGCTATGGACATCTCCCAGGACAAGAGGATCATTGTCCAGATCGGGAATGAGTCCCGATTCGAAGATCTCTTTCAATCTATCGATATTAGAATTAATTCCCGAAAGTCTATAAATTCCGTCAAAAATTCCAAATTTCTCAATGAATTGCGAACACGTGCTCAACACGTGCGGAACACAACTTCCGCTTTCAAACAGAAGTTCCGATAAATCTCTTCCGAAGACTTTTTTCGGTTCAAAACTCGTTTTCGGTTTCGGATTTTGTGTTTCTTCGGCGCGCGAAACCATTCTATTGAAGAACGACGACAGAAGAGGAAAGTGTCGTCGCGTCGTCTGATTGTCGTCAAACGGTGTCGTCGAGTGTCGTCTCTTTTGAGAAAACAGTTTTCGAATACTTTCAGAGTTTTCAATGATTTGAAGACATTCTTCTTCTATTAAAACAACTTCTCTTCCATTTTTCACTTTAAACGCGTGTTTTCCTTCTTCTAAAGACACGCGTTCCAAAACAGATACAACTTCTCCGCGCGTGAGTTCGCACGTGTCTTCAGAGATGACAATGGCAGCGCAAAGAGCTCTTCTGTTGACCTCAGCTTCTTCGGGAAGAATGAGTTTGTGTCCAAAATTGTCGCTTTCGAACCAATTGAGGATTAGAAGGCATTTGAGGGCCGAAAGCACGCGCTCTTCGCTCAACACGCGATTTAATTGACGACAATATGACGACAACGACGACAGAGACGACAGTTTTGAGATTTGACGCGAGACTAAACACGTGTGCAATAAATGGTCTAATCTTTTGAAATCACTTTCCGATCGTTTTATCTAATGTTAAATGAAATTTAAAGATAAAAAAAGATTAAAAAAGATAAACATTTCTTACATTCCATTCATTAGAAGAGGTTTTGACTAAAAAAATATCACTTTTTTCGTCTTTTCTCTCGATTTCCAGTCTTTCCTGTGAATAAAAGCGCGTGAGAAACACGTGACACGTGCGCACACTTACGAGACACGTGCGGGAGTAGTGAGTGTGCGGAGAATCGGACGGAAGCGGAAATCGCGCGGAAATAATGTTTTTGAGAGACATTTGTTTTGAAAATGAGTTTATTTTGTGTTTTGAAAAGCGATCGAAAGCGCCATCTCTTGAGTGATAGAAACACCAAAAGTGTTCTAGTTAATAATCACACCAAGATAGTTAGTTAAATCTCTTTTACAGCTTTTGCGACGAAACTTCCGGTTCTTTATACAACACATTGATCTCTCGTTTGTAATGATCTTCGATCTTCTTCCTCCTCAGTTTTAAGGCCGCAGTGACCAGACCCGAGTCGGGAATCCACTCGTCGGCCACCAGAAGAACCTTCGAAGGCGTTTCCCACTTTGAGAGCCCGCGAGCGGCGCTGAAGAGTCGCACGTGCTCGAGCACGAGGCGCGTGACACGTGGTTGTTGGCAGAGCTGATCCAATGGCGTTTCTTCGGCTTCTTCAGCGAGTTCTTGTAGTTTCTGAAGGTTTGGAACGATGAGAGCGATAACAAAGTCGTGAAAAGAATTTCCAAAAACACAAACATTTTCCAAAAGTGGAGAACTTTTTAGAACCGCTTCGACCTTCAAAAATGATCTAGTTACATTAGGGATGACCTTCACTATATACTGACCTTGCCAAGAGCGATATATTCTCCCCTTTGCAATTTAACTAGATCCTTTTTCCTGTCGATTATACGCAAACTCCCATCTTCTTCCATTTCCCCGATATCTCCCGTGAAAAACCATCTTTCTCCTCTTTCGTCCACTATATATGACCTTCTGGTCAATTCTGGTTGTTTATAATATCCCAGAGTAACCGAAGCCCCTCCCACCACTACTTCCCCTCGTGGGCGTGGTCTATCTATAACTCTATAGTTTCCTTCTTCCCAATCAATTAATCTGATTTTGAGGCCCTCTAGCGGTGGTCCAACTCTTCCACTCGTGACGTCATTGATGTCCATTAAAGTGGCCGAAGCAGTCGTTTCCGTCAAACCGTAGCCTTCGAACACGTGGTTAGCACGTGGTTGGAGTTAAAGGGTCGCTTACCTTGGATTAAGCGGACGTTGAGACACGTGCGGATAAAGTCATGTGTTTCCGGTGCGAGAGGAGCGCTTCCGGTCGCTATGAGACGAATCCTTCCGCCGAGAATCGCTCTGATTGGTCGACAGAAGAGAAAGTCCGTGATTGGCTGAAAGGAAAGCACGTGTTAGAGCACGTGTTCGACATAAATGACGTTTTAATACAGTTTTGAACCCCTTTTGAGTCCAAAAACTCTTGTATTCGAGGAAAAATTTGAATAAAAGTCTTCTCATTCTCGACTTCCGGTTCACTTCTGCCTCAATCGACTTCCGGATTCGATCCAACACAAGCGGAACCGCACACATAACTGTCGGCCGCAAGAGGGCGCAATCCCCTTTTTGCCCCCTTTTGACTGCTGTGCTCTGATTGGTTAAAGTCAAAGGAGAAGCGAAACCAACGGAAAGACCCAAACTATTAAAGGGAAACAATGAACACGTGGTCAACATGTGGCACGTGGTTTACCTGAAGAAGAAGAGTTCGGCTGACATCTCGAGCACATGCGCTAAAGGCAAGTATGCGCAGTAGACGTCTTTAGAGGACAGAACTGAGGAAATGGTGAAAAAGGCTTTTACCGCAGCCAAGAGATTGCCGTGACTGATTCTGACCGCTTTCGGGGCTCCCGAAGAACCCGAAGTGTACATTAGCACAGCGATGGTCTGCGCATGCGCACTTCTCTTCACTCTCGAAGGCTTCTCTTCTCGAAGCACGTGATCGAAGCTGTGGAATGTGATGCGCGTGCGCGAGAACAGTTGGGGCGTGCGTAGACCATCGAAGTAGAGCACGTGCTCAACACGTGGTATTTTGGATTGGATTTGCGCGAGTTTAGGCAAAAGATCGGCCGAAGTTATGAGCATGCGCACTTCGGTCTCGTTGATCGCATGCGCCAATTGGTCCAATGAGAGCGTGGGATAAAGAGTGACAACACTTTTGGCCAATCGGAACAAAGCTTGACACGTGACAACCCATTCGTAGCGCGTGTCCGAGAATATTGCCACGTGTTGTGATTTGGGATCAACTTTTTGAATGAAAGAAGCGACAATTGAGACGAAAGCATCGATTTCTGTGAATGAAAACCACCGGAAGTCGGCTTTTATTAACTTCCGGAACTGCTTTCCACTTTTCAAATCGACTTCCGTTTCCTCATTCAATGTTTGCCGGAAACCGAAACACTTCTTGTCTTTGTATTCCTCGACGGTTCGGCTGAAGAGCTGATCCACTGTTTGACACGAAGAGATGAAGTGATTCTCAACTCGAGTACTGATTGGTCGCTCGTAAGCCGAGAACGGATCTGATTGGTCGACGCGTCGGCTTTTGATTTGCTTGTTGCTGATTGGACGCCGGAAGAAGAGATGATAAACCGGAAACAGAATGACGTCAAAGACTTTGAGAACCTTTAAAGATAGAGCAAAGATCAGAACACGTGCTCTCAAACACGTGGACTCACGAGTCTCGCGATAAACAATAGAAAAGACATTTCTCTTCTCTTCTCTTCACTGATTGGACGAAAGGTTTAGTCGAAAGACTTTTGTTTATGTTTTGCGTTTCTCTGACAACCATTGAGTGACGTCAGAGTCTGAGTGGAAATGGCGTCCAATCGGATCACTTCTTCGTGTCTTCTCCTGAAGAATGTCTTGAAATGTCGCCGAAGAACTCTTTTAATGACATCTTTGATAATAATATCTTTGACTTGTTCTCTAATTCTCGTTCATTCGCTTCAAAGACCTTCAAAAACGTCTCAAAAGTCGTTTCAAAACAAGAGAAGAGAAGAGAAGAAGACCTTTAAAAACCACGTGACTGACACCAAACCACGTGATGAGCACGTGTTGGACTACCGCGTGGTTCACATCGACCTGAAGGGGGCGCCTCCCTCTCTCGCCTATTTGGAGCAGGTGAGGCTCTATACTAGATGATCTTCTTCTTCTCACTCTTATTCCTCTTCAGTTGTTCCCTCTGTTGTCTTCTTTGGGCGCAAATGCCATTCTTCTCGAATACGAAGACATGTTTCCCTTTAAAGCCTCTCTTCAACCAATCAGAGCTCAGAATGCGTTCTCAGAGCAGACCGTGCGTCGTCTCCAACACGTGGCACGCGCTAACAAACTGGACGTGATTCCATTGGTTCAGACTTTCGGTCATTTAGAGGTCATTCACCTCTTTGTCCACTACTAGTATTAACTAGATGCTTTCTCTCGCAGTTCGCGCTCAAACTAGAAGAGTTCCGGAGTTTGAGAGAAGTTCCCGATCTCCCTCAGGCCTTGTGTCCCTCGAGAAACGCTTCCCTGGCCTTTATAAGGGAAATGGTGGATCAGGTGCTAAGTCTTCACCCGAACTCCCGATTCCTTCACATCGGATGCGATGAAGTCTACCATTTGGCTCTTTGTGAGGAATGTCGGCTCAAAGACAGAGATCGCCTCTTCCTCGATCATGGTAAACACAAAACACGTGTTCTCTCTCTTGTGATCGTCCCTTTAAACAGTGAGACACGTGGCCGAACATGTGGTAAAACGCCATCCGGGAGTCGTTCCGATAATATGGGACGATATGTTGCGGTGAGTCACGTGTTCTCAAAAGTATCTTGGTGATCTTGAAATCTCTCTTTAAGGCAAATCTCTTTCGAAGCGATAAAAGAGTCGCGAATCGGTCATTTGGGGGTGGAGCCTATGATATGGACGTCAGTATAGACATTGAGTGTGACCTTGACCTCTTATCTGAGTGACCTTGATTATCTTCTAGTTACGTGAGAGACATCTATCGCTTTATTCCCGAACCACAATTCCTTCAATACTCTCAACTCTTTGCGCATGTGTGGACCGCCTCCGCCTTCAAAGGTAAGCCCCCCCCCAATCAGCTCTAACCCCCCCTTTAACCCCCTTTAGGTGCCTTCGGGGAGACTCTAAACCTTCCAAATGTGAAAATGCATTTGGAGAATAACATCGCGTGGACTCAAGTCATGAAAGAACAAACACGTGACAACCACGTGCTCTTCCGCGGCCTCGTGCTCACGGGATGGTCTCGTTATGACCATTTGGCCACTCTTTGCGAACTTCTGCCCGCGGCAATCCCTTCCCTAGCTTTGGCGCTCATATCGGTGACCAGTGGTCAGTTCGCGCCTAAACACGTGTTCCAGGAGTTCGACCGCGTGCTCTCTTGCCCTTTAAATGAAGAGCACTTCGGCGCAGACGCAGACCACGCTTTGGAGGCGATAGAGTCGAGAGACCCGAATCTTCTTCTTCGGGCTCAAGAATGTCGTTTCGCGGGATTCGAAGTTTTCCAACTGATGAAGAAGTTTAAAGAGGTTTCGGAACAATTGGAACAATACTTGTATGACGTCACGCAACATAAGGCCTGGTTGACTGACTATAACGTCAGGTAAATATCATTTTAACATTTTGAGAGTAACTAGATGATTCCTTTCTCTCTTAGACACAACATCTCTTCGCCTTTTCGTGTCGATGAAGCGCTTCAAGAGTTCCAAACGAATCAATACTCTCTTCAAAGCCTCTTGAGATCAGCCAAAGACTCGTTGTCACGTGTTTACGACAAATTCACTGTTTATGGTATTAACTAGATGATTTTCAAATATTAACAAGGTGATTATCTCTTTTAGAATGGATAGAACAGAGGATTTATCCCTTTCTCATCCGAATGGAACGGCTTTGGAACCAAAGTCTGGCCCTAAAAGGGGCCAAAGTGTGGCCCAAAAGGCCTCTTCCCTTATTGGACGATTTGAAACGCTTTATTCATGATTAGGGACCATTCAAGAGATCAAACATTTCATTCATTTCTAGTCAAACATTAAAACATTTTAAAACACGTGTTTTCATTGTTTTGATTCGCCCTTTAAATCGATTTCAAGCAAAATCTCTGAATTTCCCTTTAAATCCACCTCTAAGTCAATTCCCGCCTCCCGAGCCCCCGCAATGGCCGCCCCGACCGCCGCCGAAGTCTTGAGCCGTCTTAAAGTGATTCTCAAAGGATAATCTTCTCTTAAATCTTCCAAAACGTTGAGAAAACCGTTTTTCATGACTTCAAAGGACTTAAATAGTGAACCGACACAAACGACAGTCAAATCACGTGACTTTAGAGGTCAGAGAACAAGAGGTCATTCATTGAGAGGTCAAATGAAAGGTCACTGACCTTTGGCTGGGCTTTCATCACCACTGCTCTCACGTGACGTCCCAAATGGACTCCCGCGCGCCGAAAGAGGTCTCTGGCCACTGGATCAGCTTCCTCGATGGCCACTAATAGAAGATAAAGAGTGAGAAAGAGATCAAATAAGACAATATTGACGTTTTGCCAGTTTGCACGTGACAGCGGCCACGTGGCTCTTATTAAAGGTCCGATAAAGTGGTTCCAAAAGATCCAAACTCTCTTTCGCCCCGAAGTGCTCTAGAACCACGTGCTTGACACGTGACACCTCTTTCTCGGACCACGTGGTCGAATATCGCTCTTCGCTCTCCACTAAAGCCTTTAAAGCCGCACGTGACACCCAAAAGGCCGATCCCTGGTCTCCAATCACGTGACCCCAACCCCCGCACTTGACGTCATTTCCGTTTCCGTTTCTCACATATAAACAGTTACTTCCGGTTCCGGCGATCAGAACCACGCCCTCAGAGGCAGAACACGTGACCAGAGCTCCGAAAGTGTCGGAAGTGACGAAACACGTGCGCGTCAAGTGAGGCGCATGCGCGAGGAAAGCACGTGCCATTTGCTCGTTAGTCACGTGGTCTTCACATCCGCTGAGACAAAGGCCGAGTGACGTCAGAGGAGGGGAGGAAGAGGTCACGTGATCTTTGAGAGCGTTTTCAATCATAGCTTTGATTCTTTCGAAACATTCCTTTTGACCGATCAGCTGACCAGAGGTCACTCAGAGGTCAATCAAAGGTCACTTATCATAGCATTAAACTCACCCAATGATTGGTCGCCGGCCCAGAGTCGTCACGTGACACGATCTGTCCCTTTGAGTCCAAAATAACGAGTTTGGAGTTTGAGGCGCCCCTAAGGGGTCAGTCAGTGGTCAGTCAGTGGTCACTCAGTGGTCATTGGAAGTGGTCTTCACTTACCCTTCGATTCCGCAAAACATTTCTTCCATTCTTCGAGTCTTATCATAGCTATAGTGACGTCACTTCTGTATAAGTATTGCGTCAGACGTGACGTCACTTTGGGTTCACTTTCGTCGCATTTATGGCTCTGAAGGACGACATTAGACGACAGGTCTGAAGACATTAAAACTACCATGATACATTATGATAAATGATCTTCTTGATCTTCTTTAGATCGAAGTGGCCACTCGGGATCTGGTCTTGACCAATGACCAGCTCGAGAAGGTCTCCGCTCTTCTCCTAAATGAGTTCAATGAAGGTCTTCGTCGCGAAACACATCCAATAGCGGCCATTAAGATGTTCCCGACGTATGTCAGAGATGTCCCAAATGGAAGGGAAAGAGGCCGATTCCTGGCATTGGATCTTGGTGGAACCAACTTCCGTGTTCTTCTCATAGAACTCGATGGCCAGGACTTCAAAATGGACAATCAGATCTTCGCCATTCCGCAACACGTGATGTTGGGAACGGGAGAACAGCTCTTCGACCACATTGCCGGTATTTAAACGTCCCTTTAAACCACGTGTTCACATCATATGTCCCTTTAAGACTGTTTGGCGTCTTTCATCCACTCCCGGGCTATCGGGGGGGAAAAACTCCCCCTTGGATTCACTTTCTCCTTCCCGTGTCGTCAAGAGGGACTGACACGTGCCCGACTCGTGCAATGGACAAAGGGCTTCGCGTGCAAAGGCGTTGAAGGCCAGGATGTGGTTCAACTCTTGAGGGAATCCCTTCAGAAGCGTCAGGTCAGTGACCTTTGATAGTGAGTGAGTGACAGGTCATTGACCTCTTCTTCCTCTTCAGGACATTGAGATCGATGTAATGGCTGTTGTGAATGACACAACTGGGACTTTGATGTCGTGCGCGCACAAGAACCCCGAATGTCGTGTGGGAGTGATTGTGGGCACTGGAACCAATGCCTGTTATATGGAACAACTAGAGAATGTCCAGTTGTATGAAGAGGAAGGGGACTCAGAAGGTGACCAATTGCCTCAGATGATTGTCAACACTGAATGGGGGGCTTTTGGGGATAACGGGGTTCTGGAGTTCATTAGAACCGATTGGGACGACGAAGTGGACACTTACTCATTGAATAAGGGAAGACAACTGTGAGTCACGTGTCTTTGTTTACATCTCTTTAAACCACGTGTTGTTTAAAAGGTTCGAGAAGATGATATCGGGAATGTATATGGGCGAAATGGTCAGATCTATTGCGGCCGATTTGACCCGAAAAGGCCTTCTTCTCAATGGCCAGGGATCAGATAAACTCTTCACTCCCCATTGCTTTAAGAGCGCATATGTTTCGCGCATCGAAAGCGAACCCGAACACGTGGTCGATGAGACAAGAACTGCATTGGAGGAGATGGAGTTGGCGCATGCGCGCGAAGATGACCTCTGGGCCTTTAAACTGATCTGTCGGCGCATTTCTACCCGAGCGGCTCATCTGGTCGCGGCGGCAGTGGCCACAGTGTTGAACAAGATGAAACGGAAACACACCACTGTGGGAGTGGACGGAAGTGTCTATCGGTATGTAGAGTCATGTGTTGAGTGCCACGTGGTCTTATAACACGTGTTTTGTCCCTTTAAACAGATATCATCCGCATTTTCACGATCTGATGGAGAAAAAGATCTCAGAATTGACTGAAAGTCAGTTTCAATTTGATCTAATGCTTAGCGAAGACGGAAGCGGAAGAGGAGCCGCTCTGGTGGCCGCTGTGGCCGTCAGACAGATCCGGGAACTGCGGGAAAGGGAAGAAAGCGATCGCTTCTAGAGCTTTTATAGAGTATTAACTAGATAACTATTAGTTTTAATGATTCAGTATTACATAAATTACGTCAAAGAATGAGAGAGAATGACGTCATTAAAGATGAGCGAGAATTCAGTTTTCAATGATTTGAATAAAAGTCTAATTAATTGTGAATTAAAATACAATAAAAACCGATTATTAATAAAGAAATTGAAAGAATTGAGAGAAGAAGCGAAAGAACTCCTCTCTATCGCCAGAAAATACAACTTCAGAGACGTCGAGGCAAATGGTAAGTCAATGCGTTGTAGTATTATCATGGTACAACAAGATGATGACAAGATGTTAACATGGTACTTTCGCTTAAAGGGTTCTTCACTTTACTGAAACTGATTTCTCGTTTCGCGAAAACTCTTTGCGAAAGAGATTTCAAATCAGAAGAACTAAATGACGTCATTCAAGTGTTAAACGAAGGCATTCAATTGGCCCATCAATTCCACGCCCATTCCAAAGACACGCCCTCTTTGTTCTCGACTCCGCCCAACAATTTCGTTCAACTTTTATCAGTATTTCAAACCCTTTCTCCACAATTGCACGTAATTTATGGACATTTCTCATCATTTTGGGTGAAATTAGTAATAAATTACGTCAAAAAATAACATTTATTCCCCCCAAAAGTTGTGTCAATCAATGCGTCGTTCAATGATCGGTAATCCCTCTTATAATCCGTTAATCCCACTCATAATCTCTTAATCCCAGCGATGACTACTCTTATGGTCTTCTTTTACGCAAAATCCAATCAAAACCTTTTCCGGTCTTTCACTGATTTCCACTTCCGGTCACAAACCGTCGCTTTTATCGCTCAAAACGCGTCAATAGATGTCAGTAGAGGTCAAATAAACTCTTAATCTCTAATTCTCTCTCAATCTCTCAGTTTGTGCGCAGACTCTGGTCTCTCTCAGAGCTCCGCCCCCTTTTGACACTAATGCCCGCCCTCTCATTGGCCAGAAACCCGAAACACGTGACAGAAGTGCGAATCAGAAGACAAACCAAATTCAGAATCTGTCGCGAGAGCGCATGCGTGGTCATAGAGGAAGAGTCACGTGACTTAGAAAGTGACGTCAGATGTCGTCTTTTGCGCCAATCAGAGAGCGCGTGTCAACACGTGGTTCTGCACGCACATGGCGGGGGTTTCGTGGCTCAGGTTGGGATCAAAGGGATTAAGAGATTAACCTTCTAATCCCCTTTTAATCCCTTTCTATAGTCTCCAGACTCTCATGAGCTCTATTTACGCGACTGGAGCGCCAATTTGAGTGAAGCGGCGATTTTGAGCGTTGATTACGCCTTAAGTCCCGGAAATCGATTCCCGGAAGCGCTTCAACAACTGCTCGGTTATTATTCCCGATCTCTATATTGAGTGCTGACCTCTAGTCTGTCTATATATTGCAGACGTCTATCTCTTTCTCTTTTCTCCAAAATCTGAGATTATTTTGGGATTTAAACCAAAAGATGTCGTTATTTGTGGTGATTCTGCGGGAGGAAACCTCTCCCTCGCGCTTTCACTCGTCTTAGAGCACATTAAACGCCATCTATATATTGGAATTCAACTTCCAAAAGCCATTCTCTGTTTCTATGCGGTCAGTGACCTTTGATTGACCTTTTAACTGACCTTTGACCCTTTAAAGCCTTTTATGCTTCAAACACGTGGTTCCGCTTCTCGTTTGATGACAGCGATCGACACTTTACTGCCTTTAGGCGTTCTTCTCTCGTGTTTGGAAGCTTATGCCAACTACGGGACTCAAGAGGAAGCTCAAGAAGTGCCATGGTACCGCAGAGAAGGGTTAGAGCGCAGACTCTTGGAACTCAACGCCAAAACAGCCAATCAGTGGATTTCGCCTCTAATGACGTCACCGGAAGAGATCCCACGTGACGTCACTTTGTATCTGATTGGTCTTCATTTCGACGCATGCCTAGATGACTCGGTTGAGATGGCGCGCATTTGGGAGAAATCAGGTGATTTGGTCACGTGTTTGACACGTGGTTTCTATATATTTATTATTTATTTGTATTTAAAGGGAATTCAGTTATTTTTGATGTTTTGGATGATCTTCCACATGGATTTCTATCATTTGTTTTTGCTTCAAAAGAGAGTCAAAGAGGAAGTCATTTATGTTTAGATAGAATCAGACAATCGTTAGCCTGAAACTGACCGCTTGACCACTCCAACCATCGCCGGTCTGACCACTCTTTCCCGCAGTTTGTAACCGACTTGAGTCACCGAAGCAACACTTCCGGGCTCTTTGCCCACTTCCGGGACTTCGAAAAGCGCGTGGTGAAGGTTTGGGTCGAACTTATGGCCCAAAGGGTTGATCTTGGTCAATCCGTGTCTTTTAAACACGTTTTGTAACTCTTTTTCAGTCATTTCTAAGCCTTTGAATAAATTTCTCAAATGTTCTAAATATGTATCTTGGTGGTTCTTTTGGTTGTTGTCATGGTGATTGAACACCTCTTTGGGAACCGATTCCAAGGCTTTCTCAAGAATATCCGAAACATTTAACAAATCTTTACAAAACGATTGAATTCCAAACGCTTTCGCTTCTTCCACGTGTTTCGCGTACCGCACGCGCGTGTTCTCTGCCTCGGCCAACGCGCGTTTGTACTTGTCGTCCAGTTCTTTGATCTGAGAGATCAACTTCCGGTTCTCTTCTTCGAGAGAAATGACTTCTTTTGTCTTCTCTTCTCTTCGGTCTTCGCTTTCGTTGGATTCAAACCTTTAAACAAACACTGAATGACGTCATCGAGTCATGGCTTGACTGACCTCTGAGTGACGCACGCGCGGAGAGACACGCGTCCCGCGAGAAGCCGTGAACGCGGAAACACGTGTTGAAGAGCTTTAAATGCAATCATTCTTTGAATCAAAACAGAGAATGACGTCATTTATTGTGACGTCATTTGTGTTCAAAGCGTTAGGCGTTTCTCAGCGAAGACTCGAAACACTAATAAAGAGATTTAAAGGGATTTCAAGACAACAGAAGACTATTAAAGGGATCAAAACAAAGACCGAAAGCATGACTGACGCAAAGTACTTCGCGAATACGAAGAAGGGAGAGATCTTTGAGTTGAAGAGTGAACTCAATTCAGATAAGAAAGAGAAACGAAGAGAAGCCGTAAAGAAGGTCATCGCCTCAATGACTGTTGGGAAAGACGTGTCGGCACTCTTTCCCGATGTCGTCAATTGTATGCAAACCGATAATCTTGAGCTCAAGAAACTGGTTTATCTCTATTTGATGAATTACGCTAAATCCCAACCGGATATGGCAATAATGGCTGTAAACACGTTTGTTAGAGACTGCGAAGACCCGAATCCACTCATCCGAGCTTTGGCCGTGCGGACCATGGGATGTATTAGAGTGGACAAGATCACTGAATATCTATGTGAACCACTGAGGAAGTGCTTAAGAGACGAAGATCCGTACGTAAGGAAGACGGCAGCCGTTTGTGTCGCGAAACTTCACGATATAAACGCCCAATTGGTCGAAGAACAGGTGAGAGAGAGAGAGAGAGTGAAATCGTCTAGTTAAATCTGTGTCTCTTTGAAGGGCTTTCTGGACCTCTTGAGAGACCTCTTGAGTGACTCAAACCCGATGGTTGTGGCCAATGCCGTGGCCGCTCTTAGCGAGATAAACGAGACTTCTTCGACTGGTCAGCCTTTAGTGGAATTGAGCGCTCAAACAGTGAACAAACTTCTGACCGCTTTGAATGAATGCACTGAATGGGGTCAGGTATGTCGGCCTCTAAACCCACTGTCGGTCTCTAATCCTCTATTTAAAGGTCTTTATATTGGATTCGCTCTCGAATTATAACCCGAAAGATGAAAGGGAAACACAATCCATATGTGAAAGAGTAACACCAAGATTAGCTCATGCAAACGCTGCGGTCGTTCTCTCGGCAGTTAAAGCCCTCTTAAAGCTCTTGGAATCGATGAACCCTTCCGAAGAATTTGTCCAATCATTGATCAAGAAGTTGGCGCCACCTTTGGTCACTTTGTTGTCGTCGGAACCGGAAGTACAATATGTGGCTTTGAGGAACATAAACCTGATTGTTCAGAAGCGACCGGAAGTACTGAAACACGAGATGAAGGTCTTCTTCGTGAAGTATAATGATCCGATTTATGTTAAATTGGAGAAACTGGACATTATGATCCGTTTGGCCGCTCAGACCAATGTGGCACAAGTATTGGCTGAACTCAAGGAATACGCGACGGAAGTGGATGTGGACTTTGTAAGGAAAGCCGTTCGGGCCATTGGGCGTTGTGCCATTAAAGTTGAACAGTCGGCAGAACGGTGTGTGGCCACTTTATTGGATCTGATCCAAACTAAAGTCAATTATGTGGTTCAAGAGGCAATTGTGGTCATCAAAGACATCTTCCGGAAGTATCCAAACAAATATGAATCCATAATTGCCACTCTATGTGAGAATCTAGATACTCTTGATGAACCGGAAGCACGTGCTTCTATGATCTGGATAATCGGTGAATATGCCGAAAGAATAGACAATGCAGATGAACTTCTGGAATCATTCCTCGAAGGTTTTCATGATGAGAATAGTCAAGTTCAACTTCAACTTTTAACAGCAATTGTGAAACTCTTTTTGAAAAGACCAACAGACACTCAAGAACTCGTTCAACAAGTCCTCTCTCTTGCAACTCAAGACTCTGATAATCCCGATCTTCGAGATCGTGGTTTCATCTATTGGCGTCTTCTCTCAACTGATCCCGCGGCAGCCAAAGAAGTGGTTTTGGCCGAAAAGCCACTCATTAGTGAAGAAACTGATTTATTGGAACCAACATTATTGGATGAATTGATCTGTCATATTGGATCTTTGGCTTCTGTTTATCACAAACCCCCGTCGGCTTTCGTAGAAGGAAGAGCCGCTCAATTAAGACGTTCACTTCCGGTCAAAGCCAACGGAAGTCAATCACTTCAAGAAGAGACTTCCGCTTCCGTTCAAACAGTAATTCCTTCTCAAGACTCTCTAATTGGAGATCTCCTCTCTCTCGACATAAGTCCCGCCCCCGCCCCACCCTCCTTCGCCCCCCAACCCCCCGTAGACGTCCTCGGGGGTCTGGACAGCCTTCTGGGGGGCCCCGAACCTCCAACAGCCCCCAACAGCTCTTCTTCTTCGGTCTCTAATAGTGGACTTCTCGGGGATCTCTTCGGAGGTGCGGTCTCGGGGGGCGGGGCCTTCTATACGCCTCCCAAACAGGTATATATATATAGAGCACGTGTTTCCGGTTCTCTATTAACACGTGTTTTAGGTTTGGCTTCCGGCCGTTAGAGGAAAGGGTTTGGAAATTATGGGAACTTTTACGCGAAAAAACGCCACCATACATATGGAGATGACATTGAGCAACAAAGCCATGCAAGCTATGGGTCAGTTTGCTGTCCAATTCAACAAGAACTCATTCGGTCTGGCACCTGCGCATGCGCTCCAACTGCCCGGTCCACTCCAACCCAATGCCCAGAGTGACGTCAGTCTCCCTTTAAACACAATGGGCGCCGTGCAGAAGATGGATCCGTTGACAAGTCTTCAGGTGGCCGTAAAGAACAATGTGGACGTCTTCTACTTCTCGTGCATCGTTCCCACGCACGTGTTTTGCACGGAAGATGGTCAGATGGATAAACGCGTGTTCCTGGCCACGTGGAAAGACATTCCCGCGCAAAACGAAGTCCAATATGTTATTGAAAACGTCAATCTCACAGTCGATCAGGTATTCAGAGATTTAAAGGTCCCTTTGTCTGACCACGTGTTGATCACGTGTCTTTGTAGGTGAGCGCTAAGTTGGGAGCGAACCACGTGTTCACGATTGCCAAGAGGAATGTGGAGGGACAGGACATGCTCTATCAATCTCTTAAACTGACCAATAACATTTGGGTTTTGGCAGAATTAAAGGTCCAACCAATGAACCCAAAGCTCGTGCTCTCTCTTAAGTCACGTGCGATGGACGTCGCGCCTGCAGTTTATCAGATCTATGAAATGGTTTTAAGAAACTAATCGATAATCGATTTTATCAAAGATATCGATAATCGATGTTTTATTTATTAATCAAATCCAATCGACCAATCAGTGTCTCTCCTTCAGTGACCACTCCCACTTGCGTCACGAGAACCGCCCCTTTCACTTGTAAGACCACGCCCTCTATAGTCCAGCCCTCTTTTGTCTTTTTTGTTGTTCTTTTCCTTTAAAAACATTATTATTATTAATAAAAACAAAAATTTTAATTACTTTTCGATTATTTTTTCGTTTTCTTCTCTTTTTTGCGAAAATAAATTCAAAAAACTTTTTCTTTCATTTGATTGGATTTCCAAACGCAAACTCACGCTCTCATTGGTCGAGAGCGGTTTGAAAGCCACGCCCACACAAACATTTCCCTCCAATCGGAGTTCGCATTCAAAGAGTGGACAAAATCCACTTCCGGTCACTTTGAGACAACTTCCGCCGTCGAAAGCTTCTTCAAACTCGACTCTAACGCGCGTGTGATGCGAAGGTTGCACGTGCTGTCAAAAGGGGCGTGAGACGTGTTGGAAGTGGGCGGGGCTTACTTGAAGGGCGAGATTGTGCCATTGGTCGCTCTTTGTTTTGACGCCTGCGCAGAACGTGTATTTGCCGAAACCCTTTAAAGAGAGTTGAGATCTGAGCTCTGATTGGCTGAATAATTAAATACCTGACAGAATGACGTCATTAAAGGCATTTCCATTGGTTTGTGATTTAGCGGTAAATTCAAAGAATTCCAAAACAAATATTCGTTTTCTTCAAACTTTTCTTCTCCTAAGATCTCGTGTGTCCACGCGCTCCCGAATATGGCCACTGAGAGCTCGTGTTTCCGCACTTCTTCAACCGCTAAACACGTGTTCATTCCTCCGCCTGAGAAACAGTTTCTTCCGAAGACATCGATTCCAACGAAAACATCGAAAGAGCGGTTCAAGGCGCGTGCCACGTGTTCAGAGTGCACGAGGTTCTCCTCTTTCCACGTGTAGTTGAGGAATATGGAATCGCACGCGCGGAAGAACTCTTCGTTCTTATCGTTTAACTCGTTTTGCCATTCGAGAGCGCCCTCTAGTGTCACAGAATCGTACCAAATCACGTGACTATAAGAGAGAGAGAGAGACGTTATTTATGGGGGCTTTCGAACTAATTGCCCCCTTTTCTCACCTTTCCACATTGAGCGCGTGCATCTTCTCAGTGAGAGAACGTGCTAAGTGCACGAGATTTGTCACGTGCTCTTTCTTCACGTGCGTTTCAATGTTGAGAAGCCATCCGTCGAAATGGAAATACTGCGCAATCGCAACCAATTTGTCGACCAATGAGTCGACGCTTTGCTGTGACGTCAGAATCTGGAAGAAGTCTTCGCGCGTGCTTTCAATCCATTCTTCAACGATAAAAGTTCCCAAAATCTTGACCTAAGGGTCAAATAAGAGTCAAATAACCGGAAATCAAACGGAATGACCGGAAATGAATACTCCGTTCACGTGACTCGCGTTAATCCATTGTAAAGGAGGAATTGAAACCAAAAAATGTGAAAAATAAACGAAAAAATCTATTTTCGACCAAAAGAAGAATCTAAACGTCAAAAAACACGTGATTAGCACGTGCTTTGTGAGTGAAGCAGAACAGACCTGAACGCGCGAGCATTGCACGTGCCATCGTTGAAGCTGAAAAAACGCGTATCACAACACGTGCTTAAAGAGAGACTGACCTGTCGTCGAGATATCCACCGCGCATGTCATGACATAGGATAGTGCGAAACGCGTGTTCTATTCGCGCGTGCTTTCTTAGAGCACGTATTTTGTATTGTTTTTCTCCGAAAGGAAACCAATTAAAGAGTTCTTCGAATGATTTCAAAGGTTTCGAAACCGATTGCATAGTTATGTCTCTATCTCTCGGGTCCCGGGCCCTCTCTGTCCTCTCTGTCCTCTCTGTCCTCTCTGTCGGGTCCCTTTGGTCCATTGGTGGTCTTTTGGGGGACAAAAAGCGTTTATTACTTTATTCGATCCATAATTGGGGTCATTAGGCCTTTATTAGGGCCCTAGGGTCCTTTTGGGTCTTCTAAGGGCCCTTTTATAGCACCCTAAACTCTGATGAGTCGTGGGAAGCGCTCTAATGACCCAAAGCTGACCCAAAGATGACCCAAAGATGACCAACAGTGACCTAGACTATTCTCGCCCCTCTTTTGCCCCTTTAATTGAATCTCCAGGAAAGATCACGTGACCGAAACCAGAGACAAGGTTAATTAACGGTCGCCTAGCAACCAAACACACAGAGAGAGAAGATCCTCTTTCTAATCGATGAGCGATTGGAAAGAAGAACGCGATTGGAGACTCAAAGGTTCAAAGCAGAGCCGCGACCAATCAGTAAAGAGGAGGGTGTGGTCTAATGAGAGTTGAGCTCTGGTTCTCTGACTTCTCTTCACTCCAGAGATGACTGAATCGGCGTTAAAGTGGTTTCAACTCTACAAAGAGATGACCAGTGGTCAGCAGAAGCGATCTTCGGCCTTCTCTATCGAAGCCATTCTGGGACTAAAAGGAGACTCTTGTGGTCAATGCGAACACACGGCGCCCGACTCCACGGCTAAGGGTGAGTTATAGTAATAGTTATAGTAATAGTTATAGTATAGTTAAGATTGATTGCATTGAATTAATATCTCTTCTCTTCTGTCATTCAATTCTGTTATTAAAAACATTCCGAAATAACGAAACATTGAATCAGAGCTCAAACTATCATAGCTTTCAATAAGAGCTCCCTTTCCTCCTCTCAGACCTATATTTAGCGCTATATACTATTCTGTCTCTGCTTTTCCCTCTTTATAGTGGCAATAAAGCCTCTCAATAGCCCTCTCTTTAACCCAAAGACCCAAAGAATGCAATTTAGAGTTTGACATTCAGTTTGAGTGACAAATCGCAAGAATAACTTCAAAGGAATGTCTAATAACCAATCTAACATGATAAATCCCCTCAGAACACGTGACCAAACGCAAACGCGCGACCGAACACGAGGGACACGCGCTCAGGGCGAAGCGCGTGCGGACCATCTTCACGCCCGAGCAGCTGGAGAAGCTCGAGCGGGAGTTCGAGCGGCAGCAGTACATGGTTGGGCCCGAGCGGCTCTACTTGGCCTCTAATCTCCAATTGAGTGAAGCGCAGGTAATGTCTAGTATAGAAAGTGTCTAGTATAGAGTGATAGCATGGCTTTCTCTCAGGTGAAGGTCTGGTTCCAAAACAGAAGGATAAAGTGGAGAAAACAGCATTTGGAACATCAGATGAAACAAACTATGACTTAATCTCTTTTATCTCTTTGACTGTAAATAATTCTTGTTTAATTGGAATAAATGGCTCCAAAAAGAGGAATCCCAAACATCCCTTCATTGCCCGGAGAGAAGCAATGATTTCACGCTTAAAACGGTTCAATAAAAAGCTTCACTAAAGAGGGATCTATACTATAATACTATAATACATCCCATTCCAGTGAAGATCAGTCTTCGTGTGTTACTCGCACTGTTAACCGTTGGATGTTAACTAGATGGTTTCCATTCTAGGATAATTTGAACAATTTTCAAATACAAAATGTGTTAACTATACTGGGGATTAGTTGTGATTAGTATTTCTTGGT
This sequence comes from Liebstadia similis, assembly GCA_034689365.1. Taxonomy (NCBI): domain Eukaryota; kingdom Metazoa; phylum Arthropoda; class Arachnida; order Sarcoptiformes; family Liebstadiidae; genus Liebstadia; species Liebstadia similis. Next base: position 351 of record JAQGAJ010000035.1, on the reverse strand, counting down.
TTTTCTTCAAATATGTTAGATATTTATTGCACAACAAGATAGTCCGAAAGATAGTCCGAAAGATAGTCCTAAAGCACTACATTTATCACCATTTTAATGGAGTATTTATAATGAGGTAGCCCTTTATGAAAGGGGACCCCCTTTCAAAACCCATTTGAGAACATTACCATTATATGAAAGCCCTTACAAAGTAAAGCTTCTATGTTGATGTTGATCAGCTTCTATTGATCTATGCTATATGGTTTAGCATAGCATCATAACTAAATATGTGAAGATTGAATTTCTGTTAAATTACGCATATTTTACATATTTTACCGTAATTTACGTAAATTACGCGTAATTTACGGCTGA
>JAQGAJ010000034.1:0-28302 GCA_034689365.1 Liebstadia similis | reverse complement strand
ATAAATAATAGTCTTATATAACAGACTCGTTATGCAACCGATCCGTCAGATCAGAGTTTTTTTTAGCAATAGTTTTATTAAATGTAAAATTCATTTCATTAGCAAAAAGTAAAATAAAATTTAGAGTCGAATAGAAATACTTTGAAAAAGCATTGAACGAAAAAAGAGTTGAAATGATGTCTGAAATTAATTTATAATCAAATATAGGAATGTTTTATGACTTCAATTAAGTTGATTTTGAGTCCGAGTTAGACAACGATAGCGTTATTATTATTGTTGTCTAATGTCTGATAAGAGCAGTCCCTTTAGTGGCAATAGTTATGTCTACGACTGTAGCCAAACAAAGAGCACACAAACAAATCCTTCAATGTTTTAGGCAAACAAAAAGCATCACTACTTATAAATGGATGAATCAAACAAATAGCGAACAGATTTAAGTCAATACTCAGTCCTAACTCATAAATATTTTTTGCTCGATCTTCGGGTTCTTGAGTTCACCACTTTTTCATTTGGTTTTCACTCTCTTCGGTGTTATTGTCAAACATTTATTTTTAGAACTCCTCTAAAATTGCATTTCTATTAACGTCTTATGCTTTTTGCCATAAAATAATATTTTTATATCACTTTATGAAAAGAGTTGACAGAATTTGTTCCGACGTTCGGCCCAATGGCTGCTTATTAGCCATTATTGGTCGAAGAGGTCGGACCAGAGGACTGTATCTGTCGTAACGAACCATAAAAATGGATAAAATGGTTAGAATTGCTTATCTATGCACTCGTGAAGTCACGAATTATGCCTTTCGATGGATTAAAGCAATTTAGAACAACATTTTTTGTTAACTTAAGCAAAAATCGTAATAAAATTGAATGAATGACAAACGAAGAGCTGAATCAAAGCCAAGTGAACACCACCTGCACTGGTAGTCGACAAATACCTGTTGGAGCGGATCGGCACTCGTTATTTGAATGATAGACGTGTTCGGCCAATACTATCGGCCCAACGAAGAAAAATAAAGAATCTTATAGATTGAAAATGTGTGATGTGTTTCGGGGGTCAGTGGGGGTTAGGCAGAGGTGGGAGAGGAGGCCAGTGAGAGGTTGTGTGAGAGGCTGTGCGATAGTTAGGCCCGAAATGGTTAATTGAGTTTTGCCATTACGGGTGCTCAGCGTGTGAGGACATTCCTCAAAGTTTATCGGGTCGTAAGCCAGTGTCGAGACTACGAAACACATCGGACGCAACCATTTATTTATTGCTGTTTCGCATAATAATTATTATTACAGACAACAGATATACAGATATAGAGAGATATAGAGATAGGAATTAATATTTTCAAAGCAAACCAATGATAAGTTTGGAAGAAAGAAAAAACTAATTAATAATTGGTATCTCTCGTTGTTCTTAGCGTCATATTTATGGCCAGAGAGGGAGACCGGAGAGGGAGACCGGAGAGGGAGCCGAAGAGGGAGACCGAGAACGAGACATATCTTGAGTGTATATATCACTGACAAAATATTTGAGTCCATTTCCATATTTAGTATTAATGTTTGGTATTTAGTATTGGAATTAAGAATTTGAATTAAGTTGAGTTCCGGCTGTCATCCAAACACAAGAGGTCTTTGAGGTCTTTGACTCAATGTTTTAGCTTTAATTATTGGTGAGACCTCCCGATCGCGGGTTGGGCTCGTGGTTTATGACACCTGTGGGGTCGGTTTGGCTATGGTTTGGCACTGGTTTGGAACTGGGCGTTGTTCAATATTATCGCTTAGAACAAGAAATACCATTTAAAGATCGCCAGTCTTTAAGTCTGAGACATTTTTCATAAACACCTTTTCAATAATGAAAGCTTTGAATGCATTTCCAGTTTTCAATGTTTGTTAGGTTTGTTAGTGTTTTTGACTTTAATTTTAATGAAACGCTTGGTTTTGATGGCTCACCAAATGCCTTAACTATGGCTCGGCTTTGTTTTTGGGGAGCGTTGGGCACTCACAAGGGCTCAGACAAGGGCTCACCGGCTCTACTATGGGCTCAGGCAATGGCAAACCTGATAACCTCGTACTGACTCTTCTGTCGGTTATATATGCAAAAGCTATAACACGTCATTACATAAGACATGACAACATAGACCGCTCTCTCGTCTCTCTCTCTCTCTCTTCTCTCTGTCTTTATTGCCTCGCAATTAAAAGTCTCGGAGGAATTACTTGAGCGGAGGAATTAACAGAACCTGTGCTTAATTGTGTCTGCAATGCCTTTAATTGCACGCAACTGAGGGACTATTAAATGAATTGAATTCACACTGAAATCTTCACTCAAAGGCATGTCTCGATAGTTCATAGACGTAGAACACAATATGTCCGCTGATTTTTCTTTGCTTTTTTATTTATTATATATCAGTGCCGTCCCCTCACATGTCATCCCTTCAGTGCACATCTCAGGCTCTCAATGCTTCCACTCATTCGGTAAAAGCTTAGGCTTTCTCTCTACCAATCGATCGCTTTTGCATAAAAGAATATAAGAAAATGGAGGCTAACTTACCAAACATGCACTGAGAGAGTCGGGAGAGCACAGGGAGAAGAGCTCAGGGATGGGAGAGCGAGGAGAGATGGAGAGGGAGAGCACAGGAGAAGCTCTGAGAGATGCGGCTCTGAGACAGTGGCTCATTGAAAGGGAGGCAACGGTTAGTGATAGAGAGAGGGAGAGAGAGATCGACGACTGAGTGCTTTGTAAATGCTATTAATACAAGCGGTTGCGAACAAAAATCATCGTATTTTTCAATCTTATATATAAAGTGTGATGAATGCGATCGAAGGCATTATCTAATGGGCGAGTTGTGAGCCTCAGCCTCAGACCCACTGTTGGACTCTTCGACTCTTCCAATTTCAATATGTTATATATTGGCAGATATGAGAGATTTGTTAGAAAAACAAGAGTCGACTAAATATGTTAGAGCTGTGACTACAAAGAGCTTGAGATGAACCACAGCTAACAGTCATTGGACAACAACTAAAACATGTATTTATGCTATTTTGAGTTATCGTGTTCTCCACATCACAAACCGATTCGGATCGAGAGGGAGAGACAAACGGGGAGAGAGTCGAGAGAGAAAGAGAGATGACTGACGAGATTGTTCGTTTGAATCGAGAGAGAAAGACATGAAGACATGATGTGTACATATGAAGTACATGAGAGACATAATTAGCTCCAATAACCGGATATCGAAAATAAGCAATTGATGTCTCACAAGAAGCAAACAAAAATTATTATCTCGCTATTGACTTGACTGCGGCCAACTCTGTCCAACATGGGCTCAACTGAACAAACCTAACCAAACTCACTATAAAAATAAGGCAAAAGAATTTGTTGTATATAATAGTGATTGATATGAGTTTAGTGTGCGATCAGTTGTCCTGAATGTCAGACTAGGAGACGAACTAATGACTCAAATGGCAATCAATGGTAGCGATGGCTAAACGACAAAAACGACAATTGTCTCAGATATTCGAGTCGAGGCACTGGTGGTCGCACTCTCACCAAACCATTGGTGATAAACATTACTGAAGGTAAGAATGCTTAATGACAACGACCTGATCCACACAAAGCCATACCTCTCTCTCTCGTAATTAAATGCCAATCGAGACAAACGTTTGTTAAATATAAGGGAAAGCAAGGGATGACTGAAAGGAAATCGCTTTTAAGTATTGGTCTCTAAAAAAGTATTGCAGTCATTGATGGCATTGAAGTCATTGATGGCTTTGTGTTCAACAGATCGGAAATATTAATTAAATCTAATTAGACTTTTAGACCGGGTCTGAGACAGTGTTGGGTCTGAGAGAGTGTTGGGTCTGAGAGAGTGTTGGGTCTGAGGTAGTGTTGGGTAGTGTTGGAGGACTCGGGCCGTGACTAATATGTCCATTTGAATTTACAGGTGAATTGGTATCGCATTTGTAAGATGTGCTTCCAAGTGATGCGATGTTTTGCTGTAGTATTGCATGCAATGTGTGTGTTGTGTGCGTGAGAGGAATCGGAGACCGACTCAACCTCTCGATGGCTCAGCACTGAGTCCGTGCTCTTTATTCACTGTGCGGTAGCGTTGCCTCCAATGCCTCCAATGATCTCTACTTTTTTCTCATTTACTCTTCTCTTTACCTTCTCTTCTATGTATCGCTTTATTGCATGTTTAAGTAGAAAAAAAGGCAAACCAAGAGCGGAAATGCGGTGACCCTTTGCGCAGCCAACTGACCGAACACGGCTAAGAATATCCGTTAGCTGTAAGACTAGGTGTTGATCACCACATCCATTGAATTAATCGACTCCAACACAATCCGATACAACACAACAACACATAAATAATTCCTTATTTTGTTAGCCATTTGTTTACTACAACACTATTCCCAAAACTATTATCGAAATCAAATTTCGACAAAAATTGTTCTCAAAAATCGCTGAATAGTAGCAGAGAATCAATGAAAGGATGAAATTAAAATTCACGTCTGAATCGAGTCATTCATGAATAGTATAATCAAGTTATACGATATATGAGTTCTCGTATCGGACACGAGTCGCACAAAACATACAAATAAATAAAATGGATATAAAATAGCGAACCCGTAGTGACTGGACTGGGATTGCGAGTCGTTCGGCATCTCTGACTCTCTCCTTCTCTCTCTTTCTTTCTCTCTCATGAATGAAACGGTTGCTCAGTGTTTATCATCCATTTATAAAGTAGACTATATATTATATTATATTATATTAACGATAACCCATTAATCCCCTACATTTCATCCCTCTTCGGGCCCAGAATTACTACCCATCGCATACCCATTGCGTACTCATTTGGGGCTTAGGATCGGAGCACTAATACGAGTAGAAGGGTATGGAATGGTATGGAAGGGTATTTGAAGGGACACTGCTTTGTGTAGAGATTGGAAAATTGCATATAATATAAGTTATGTGTTGTTCGGAGAATATAATGCATAAAAGTTTTGATATTATGAGAAGTGTTCGCAACCGGAGTCACATCGATAGGAGAAAAGCAAAAATATTAACGATAGCCTCGATTTGCGTATTGTGTGGCCGACAGAACCGACACAAACACAGAGAACCCCGATTGCCATTACATAAACCCAAACCTAAGATTTTCTAAATTAACGTCTTGTTTGAAACGTTCATTATATTAGTTCTTTGGTTTGATTGGCCGTCAGAGCGGGACTGAAGGGAAGCCGGAGTTGGTATGAGTTGGTCTTAATTCTCACTCATTTGCGACGGCGATCGCAACTGTCGTTTCATTTAAATAATAATCTCTTTCTTTCTCTAATACTAATAATACAATGCATTAGACATTCAATTAATTCCAGTTTCATATAGTGCTTAAGCCGTAGTCATATCCATACTATCCATACGTCATAATTATTTCTTAAATATTATTATCATTGAAAAAAACCAACATTTGAGTGAACAATAGGCGAAGGACGCAATCCATATGTCGTTAGGGCTCGCAATTAGTCTCTCATTTGAGTCCAAATAGTATTTTATTCAAACATTATTTGGTCAGTAAAAGAGATAAGTCGTGAGATTAGGTTTGGCTTTGGTTGGGCTTTCGTTCAGACCATGCGATCGACTCAACCGATCAATGAATAAATATTAGACCAAAAAAGTCTGAGTAAACCCCTTTTAACTACTCTATTGTTTTTGGAGAAATTCTGTTATTGCCTGATATGATGTATTGAACACGTGGTCTGACTTTCACTCAATTCTGTCTTCAAAGGCGAAGGACAGCACTTAGAGTGGGAGACATAGCGGCAGACAATCAGAACAAGAAATCTAATGCCTTAGTATTGCCTCTAATGTTATAGTATTTGTTGAATTGCTATACCTTTTGATGCATTGCCTAAACTGAAACACTATTGGAAGCCATAAAAAGCAGCAAAACGTGTTGACTGTTTGTGTATCGCTTCAGATGATAGCACACACATAACAACAAACCAAACGGCCGTCCATTCAGTCTCTATCTGATGGCATCGCATGTCTGAGCAGTGCCTCCACAACCACGTGCTGTTCATATCAGCAAAACATACATTTCTAGCATTTCTCTGATAGAAAGCAATGACAGTATCGAGTGATGAGAGTCGTCGACAGATCAGAGAGTATTTCACTTAATTCATCGCTCCTTCAAATGCATGGGAAGGCCTCAGAAGAGCTCTGGATGTGCTCTAATGTGCGCTCACATTCACCTCAATTGAAATTTGAATAAATTTATTGCAAGCGATTGGTTCGCACAAAGAGAAAAGTAAATTAAAATTTTGTTAATCACAAAAAAGTAAATTAATTTTTGCTCAATAGAGCAGTGTTTGTGAGTCCGCCCAACTCAAGGATATCTGCATAAAGTAATTAATTTCTCTTCGATTCAAACTCGACTTCAACTCAACTCCAATCCCAATGCGGCCGACGTTTTATTGGGCCTTCAATTACATTCATTAATGCCTTGTTGTTCGCCGTTCAGTGTTAGTCAGCATCAGGTCTAATGTGTTTCAGACCCGACATTAAATACAAAAAATTAAAATAAAAAGAGAAATACAATTGAGGGGTGAAAGTAATGAGCGCTACAAACAATGCCTTAGCTATAAAAAGAGATGATTCAAAATTTTAGGCAAAACTGAGACAAAAGAGGGAACGGAATGAATGAATGACTGAATAGATTATATGAGAGCGAAGAGAATGGAGAAAATGAATGAGATATTGAATGTTAGAGAAGGGGCCATAAGTTTAATTACACCATTGAAGGGATAACTGAGGGCTGAGACCATCATTGGATGAGTCGGACCAACAATTAAAATGTTAATTCATGACCAAATCAACCGAAACAACTGAATCGACCTAACATTTACATTAAACAGGCCTTACCTCACGGCTTACGACAATCAGAGGATGGCATTAGTTGAGGAACTTTGGTATCACTCATCAAAAATAAGCGAATATTTATCATTTCGAGGCTTCTGAGCATCGATTCATTTAATATTAGGAACTTTTGAAATAGTGTTCACGTATTTAAGACTTTAGTGGTTTTGTGTATATCAACAAACTTTAGTCGATAGTAAGGACCAAAGTTAAGGCCGCATCGGAATTCACTGATTCACTGTTTGCCTTCTATGGGCCGACACAAGCAGTCAGTGGTGTAGTACTCAGTGGTGTATGGGATCGGATCTGCATATTATGTGATCGCATCGTAACTCACATTCTGATGGCTAACTCATAAGAAATGATCACTGAATGAACGTTTGGAGCGTCTGATCTGTGCTCAGCACAAAAGCACTTACACCACGGAGATTGAGCAGCAAATGCTTTGGTGTATTAGCGGTCTCGCAGTCTCGCCTATGCCTAACTCACTAACTCCTGGGCGAAGGCAGAGAGCAGTTCAATCACGTCGTCGTCTAATGCCGTTGACTCTCATCTCGCATATGCACCGAAACGCGTTATCAAAGTGTGAGCGCACGCGTGTCCGACACCGATCGGGAGTATGGGCTAACACCTAACTGTTGGCAATCAGAACACAACCATCACTAACAGCCATCTAGGATTCAAACAATTAGAACTAAACAGATCTAAAACAGAGCTAAGACCCGATGTCTTGCCATGTCTTCCAATCTCTTTTTCATCAACCCTACAATATTACACAACAAACCGATCGCCGGCTCACAAAAAAATGTTTGCCTCCGATCGCGCAAACGCTTCGTCGAAGACATAAGATTTCAATGTTTAATGCATTGGCGATCACTTCTATGGGAGTTGTTCTCATCCGACGCCTATCTATCGTCACATATATATACAAATAAATATCAATACAATCGATAGGCGATAGTCAGTCGCACTCCTATTCCTACCCATGAGAACCAAATTCATAATTCGATATCAATTAATACAAATTCCTTCGATAATCAGTTGAAATCTGAACGAAAGCCGAATAAAAATATTTGAAATTTAATATTTGAAGGAAAGACTGGAAATGAACATTAAAAATGAAGCGTCAATCAGAGGGTTTGAGACGATATTGGCCGAGATCTCGATCGGAGAGGGCATAGAGGGCTCTCTCCCCTCATTGATTGTATGCATTATTGAAGAGTCGATCAAACGTTTTGAAACCATTTTATGAAAACCCGGATCTTTTCTCAACAATTATTATTAAATTTAGTGAACCGAAAGTCATTAAACTTAGCAAAAGTGAGTTTATATATAATAAACTTCAAAATTTTCGACTCAAATCAAGGAATGTGTGTTCAAATTTAAATTGTACTCAATTTTTATACTTTTCAAATGATTCAAATACTAATGATTGGCCTTTAAAAAAGAAAATGCTTTTCAAGAGAGAAAAACTGAGAGCACAGCCATTGAGAGCTCCCCTTCTGGTCAATAATATAATTTAGTGGTAGAGCCGGCACATAAACACATCTCAGGCGAGCACACAATGGGAAAACTGAGAGAACACACAATTGAAAAGTTTTTGTCCGAATCCAAAAACAAGAACCAAATATTCGACTATTTTTTAGCTCCAATTGTGTTCTCATTATTAGACCTTTGGCTGACCGAAGCTAAGAGTGATTTCCAGACTGACCTTTCGCTGCCGGAGTTATTATGCGATGTTTGGATGACTCGGTTGTGGTGTTCGACAAATAAGCACTTTCGGTGACCAGATGTGTGAACAACAGTGGGAACAACGAGTCTAATAAGCAGAGGATAATTAATATATGGGCTAAAGATGTTGTTCTCTAAGGCAAAGGTAGGCAAAGCGGCCAAAGACTGGTAAAAGAGTCGATTCGATAGAGAGTTTATATAAAGTGAAATGAGATTTCCCTCTATTGTAGACACAATACAGAGAAGACTTGCTTTTATAATAAGGTATATAATAAAGGATTGAAAGGATAATAGAGAGCATAAAAATTACATATTTTTTGCTTCGATTAATCAAATGAGTTTCAAATCTCAGTGAATCACAATTCGGTACACTTTTATCACAGCATTAGACTTATTATTTGAGATCCCGAGACCGAACGAACCCGACTCGGGATCAAAAAACGCTTGCAATGAACCCTAACCTATGTCTAGTTTATGCCTATGCCTATGGTTAGGCTTCTCATTAGCATATTTTGTGAGCACAACAGTCAGAGAAGAGTGTCTTTCTCTCGACAATTCTTTTCTTCTCTGTTCTCTATGTTCTCCTTCTCTCCTGTCTTTCCTTTGTTGTCGAAATGGTGACCATCTGTACACTGTTTATAATATTAAAGAACAGAAGCCGAGGATAAAGTTTCACAGACTATCACAGACTCAAGACTATGAAGACTATGCCGTATATACCGTTCCCGACAATACCATAACTAAACTCAATGTCTGAATGTTTTTCGCAAAGAAGTCGAATAAATATTAAATGAAAACTTTTAACAGTAAACTACACTTACAAATGAACTGAAGGGGACGGGAGAGGGAGGGCGGGAGAGAGAGAGAAACAGAGAGAGAATGCCAGAACTGGTAATATCCATATTGAATATGAAATCTATGGTATCTAATACTGAGATAAACAAGAGATAAAACCCGAGCTCTTGGTATGGATGGCAATGAGATGACTGCAAAGCTCGCCATTTCATCCATTTCTGGTTTAATATCATACAAATAATTCACTAAACATACAATACATTTCTCACTCTTACTTAACCATTAACTGGAGTCACGTCTACTGAGCCCACTCTAGTGCTGTGCTAAGGGGTGGTCAGAAATCGCTTCCACTTTTATGAGTTATACAAAAAAGAATTGCTTTCGAAGAGAGAGAAGTGGTTTCATCGCTATTCCAATGCATATACAAAGCGTTCAATTATTTTCGCTAAATATATGAACGACTGAATCGAGTGAACCACTGAAGGACTTACGCATCGATTCATTTAATAAAATCTTTTTCTCATTTAACTCATTAATTGGTCAAAAAATGTTTCAATGAGTTTCAATTGAAATGATTGGATCGAATCAAATGTTTGAGATTTACAATATGGGTATAAAATGGGAAATAATTTTCGGAACAAATTAATCATATGGTAAAACATCGGATAATGTCGAATATTTTCATCTATTTAATGTTTGCTCGAGTGTGAGCCGTCTCGGACTCAATGGTTAGTAGTTTTTCAGAAATAAAGGAATGCTGTGTATAATGAACTGCAAAATCTCGAGTCAAAGACGAATAGGGATAGGGATAGGGATAGGGAGGCAATAGTGGGGGCAAAGAGAAAGTAATGCAATTCTCTGCTATTTTCTTTGAATGAATTCCATTATTGTTGATAGTCCTCGATAGTAGTTCTTTAGTATCGATTCATTTCATTTCATTCTTTTCTCTGTTTTTATTTTATTTTTATTTTTCTTCTCATTCTGTTATTTACTACAAATCTGGTTGTATTGCGAATCTCAGTGTAATTCAAGAATAGAGTTGAATAATATTTAGAGCATTTTGAGCCACATTTATCAACGATTTTGTAATTCGATGCCATTATCAGTCTTCATAAGGAATCACTGGAACCGTCTTCAGTGCCCAAACCCAGTCATGTCTTTGATTATATCTATTCATTTAATTCGTCACAAATTTTTGTTTTGCTTTGATTTGAGCCCAAAAATTCTTCAGCAGATAAAAGGCAAACAGCGATGCCTTCAAATCAAACCAACATTTTTTTGGTTTTAGTTTCTCTTTTTTGATTAAAAATTAAACACTAATTAAGTCTGTCATCGTTGAAATGTAGGCAAACTTGAAAGAAAAGCTCAAATATTTTGTTTCAATCGTATGTTTAGCTCAAAACTTCTTTTGTGTCTAATTTTTTTTATCTCAAACAATAATAGACTAATGAAAGGAATGAAACATTTAATGCTAATACAGTTTGCGTACAGTTTTGTTGCCAACAGAGGCATCACAATCACAATCAGCGCTTTAATCAGGATTTAGTGTAGTTGTTGATCACCGCCAGAGTCAAGAAGAAGAAGAAGAGCTGAAGAGCTCGAGAACTGAAACACACGAGCCTTTCGTACAATCTCTTGGACTAAAGCTAGTGAACAGTGAACTATCAGTGAATCGGTTTTGCAGTTCTAAACTTTCAACACTCGCTTCTGTCGCCTAACTTGAGAACTGGCATATCCTTGGGGTGACTGAAGAGAAAGAAAAAATGCTTAATTGTCACCGAATATGTTAACTACGTCTACAATCGTATGGGACTTTGAAAAAAGCTTTTTTGTGATCAAATGAGTGAATGAATGAAGTGATGCTTCCTTTTTCCAATGCAGGAAACGTTTCTCTTTTCATATGTATCCGCAAATTAAGACCTCGTTTAATGTGTTTAAATCGAGTCAATCAAGAGAGGAGTCAATATTCATATTATAGACTTGGTTTGGATGAGAATCCGCTCACTGTTTGCTTAATTTGTGTCTAATCTGACTAACGATTCATTAACTCAAATCAAATCTATACTAATATTGAAAATGTTTTTTCTGTATTCATAGACTTCGTCGTCAAAAAAGCGTCGCTAAGTGTGACTTAAAATCGAGTTTATGTCTCAAAAAGAATAATAATCGAAACGAAACGATAATATCTGGAAATTTGAAGTATTGTTAATAAAATTCTGTTTAAATATGAAAATATTTACACAAAACACATAAACAAATAGTGTATTGAATGTAAGCGACATTGCGTTTACGGCATAACACGTAAATTGAAAAAAGGGATCAATTTATTAATTTTCGTTTATTTATTATTAAATGAGTTTTAGGGCGAAAACCATTAAATTCAAAGAAAAATATTAAAAAACAAAAATTAATATTAATATTAAAGGAAAACTGTTTTGCCTTAAAATTGATTTGTCATTCGAAGACCTATTAAAACATATTTAAGACAAACCACGGAATTCCGGAAGCGATTCGTCGATTGAAAAATGAGTTAATGTTTGTTAAATAGAAGCCAACAATAAATTTAGTGCCAAAGCCGAGGATAGCGGTGTTGTTGGCACAGGTATAGCAATAGCATAGTAGCCAAGTTCGTGAATTGGAGGAGTAGTGCGGGCACAGGTGTGAACGGTTGCGGTGGCCTCTCTTAGACCTCTCTCTCAGACCCGACCGCTCTTTTTCTTTCGGTAATAGTTTTAAGTTCACTGAAGAAATGTATTGAAAACGTGAGCCAAAGCAACAGAGAGTGTGTTCTGTGAGGGACAGGCAATGCTCGCACAGGCAGTCCTGGCTCAGGCACATCGCACAACCGATGGATAACTTAGTGCAAGTGCTTCGAGCCTTTGGCTTCGAGAATATAAATTCAAGTATAAACTGAAAGAGCATTAATCAAAATGTGTAAAAAATGGGCGGCAAATGAAGGTGGAAAAGGTGGCCATAGTGGTAGTGCCCATACCATTGCCGTAGTAGTGACATTGTGGGTCTGCTTAGTGGCCATCTTGACTGCTATACACCCCTTAGCACTCCTCCACCTTAACGAGGGAGCAGTTCAGTCAAAGGAAAGGCATTTAAGGTTATTCTGTGGCACAGACTTAGACAACGTTTTATTGGAGTCTTAGACAACAATTTAGTGAAACATCTCTACGGCTCTAAAGCCTAAAGCGATAGATGTTTGCTATGCATCGGTCCAACAGAGTTGTATGTCTTGTGTGTCAGTGGCTGAGCCTATGGTGAGCTCGAGCCCAGAGCTAATGTTATATTATATTTTGCACATATATTTGTTTTAAGATATACAATATAAACGCAATCTGACGTCCCAATGATCGATGAGGGCTGACTCAGTCAAAGACGATCCAAAGACGAGTAGATGTCTATGGATGTGATGCGTTGTGCACTAGCAATGCCAGTCCTGCCAGTCCTGCCACCACTACTACCCCTCCCCCACCTGCAGTCCCCTTACGATAACTTTTTTAAGTTGGAGATCGGGTCTGGCATTGAGCGCACCTCCAGTGGTGATGATTCGGAATCAGTGAATAACTCAAACAAAAAACTCCAGCTGAGAGTCGCCTTACCTGTGCTTCACTCACAGGTATATCGAGAGCCAGAGTCAAAGCCTGTTTACCTGCATTTTATTTTTTAGTCTCACTGCCAGTGTTACAGACATACTGTCAATCACATAATTTTAGAGTTCGTGTGGGAGGACCTAAGGAACTGGTTTTTTGGCAGTCCAACCAAAAATAAGGTATAATAGAGTACAACATTTTCAATAGCTTCCAAGATATCAATAGCCCGGAAGGTTGGCATCCATTCTGGCCTTCTCTGGACTAACAGGTTTGCCATTTTTCATCTTCACTCTGCGTATATGAATCAAAAGCCTTTGGGATATACAAGGTTTGACTCATTTGACTCGCTGTCCGACATTAATCGTGTTAGTAATGCCGACAAACTTTTCATATTCGAGGCCCAACTCTCAGATTCAGGTCTTAATTCGATGCTATCTTATGGTTGGAACACAAGACAATCAACTGTTCCATAGATGATGATCGAGGTGTTCGGTGCCAATGGACTCAATGCACTCGATTCAATACCTTCTAATCGATTACATCAACAAAATATTATTATAACTTGTCTTAAAGTATGACATCTTTTCTGATTGATAATAATTATGGCAAAGAAACACAAATTTTTGTGTTAATACGAGAAAACGTTGAATAATATTTAGATTTTGGTTAATAAGCGAACAAAACATTTCTGAAATTATTGATTAATTATTGTCTTCAGAGCTGAAGTCGTTTTCTTAAGCATTAAATGAAAATTAATCACAAACTCGACTATTAATAAAACGATTAACTATTGGAGTAATTATCACAAAACATGAAAAATGATCTGAAATTCAAATTTCAAATGACTCGTAAAATATCTCTCTCTTGAGATTCCCCACAGAATAGTGGCTTTGAGTCCAATCTTAATGAAGAAAATGTGCAATAATTACAGGAATAACACAAATGAAGGCCAAAACTATTTTCTCATTTAATCATTTTTTGTCAGTCAGAGAGTCAGAGGGAGAGAGTGAGAGCTGTGCAGAGCTTTTCTCACTTTTTTGCCTCAAATATATCGATCCCTATTAGAGATTGACTTGAGTTGAGTCCATGTTTAGTACATATTATGTGTTGTGTTTGACTCTGTGCTCAAAACTAATCAATGATTTTGAGGCAAAACATTTTGAGTGCAGACTCGATAACAATAGCCATTGGACTCATTGGAGGCATCGAAGGCATTGGCGATCAATTTGAGCATCAATTAGGTCATCGCACCGCCGGTCCTGTTTGTTCCTGAAGCCGGACACCAGAGCACATCAGCCAATACTACCAATACTACCAATACTACGACAATAATGGAAATGAAGTATTGAAGGGACAGACAGACAGTCAGACAACGGACAAACAATAAATGAGTCGAGCTTTCGATCATTTATTCATATATTGAGTCTTCTCTTGCGTTCATATTCTGGTCTGATTTGGGTTTATCTTAATTTCATGTCTCACTTCATATCTATTATCGAAGTCTTCAATCTTTTAATGCATTTAACATAAAAGCCATTAAAGAATTGCATAGAATTTAGACCATTGGCCATAAAATTGATTTTTTAATGGAAAATAGAGTCCAAGAATCCCTGGTTGTGATCCGGGTCTGCCCTGCAGGTGATGTACACTATCTGAGGCACACGAGCTATGCCTGTCCTCTGCCTGTGCTCTACCTGTTCTTCGTTAAGAATCAAAATAAGCAAAATATTAACGAAACTGACATAAAATTACTCACTTTTAATGTTTTCTTTGGCAATAATAATGTGAATATAAAAGTGAATTCAGTTTTTTGTTAATTTGAGTGCAAAGAAATTGCAATAAAATAAAAGCCTTAATACAAATGCGAATTAATATTTGTTTGTTGAGCACCTGAATCAACGCAAACCAGGCATTAATGATCAAAATAACAACAAATAAAGTAAAGTCATTACAAAATAAGCCAAATATTAATATATTATAACAAAAGACAGAAATATCGTTGAATAAACTGCAATACTGTGGGACTAGTATTGTCTCGATCTGTGCTCTGATGTAGTGTTCGGGCACAGCATTGGGCACAGCATTGGGTAATACAGCTGTCGATACGACATTGCATTTAGAGACCGATCACACGCTATACTAAAGCTTAGAAGAGCTATGAGACCAACACTGACTGACTGTTGGACTAAACAAATAAATTGCCAAAAACTCAATATAATGCTCACAAATGCTCGCTCTAATGAAAAGAGAGTCAAACCTAATCAGACCTAATTAGGACAATTAAATTTGCTGACTCATTAACAAAGTGGAGTCAATGGGGATGTCAATGGGTATGTCATGGCTGAAGCAGATTTATCGACAGTAAAGACCAGACGAGACCGCAATCCCCACAATATCAACGAACAAACATTTCATTATTTTCCTTATTTTACCATTAAATCATCAAAAGAGAGCTCTTTTTCTCACAAATTCAAAGAAATTATTTAATGAATATTAAGGTTTTGTGTCTAACGAATCAGTTCTACAGACAATCAATCGCTTATTGTATTTGAAAATATGAGTGAAGTCTCTCTCTCTCTCTCTCTCTTGGTATTTGATAGTCTGTGCTCTCCCTCTCCATCGCCACTGTCACTGTCAAAGTGATGCACACAAGAGAAGAGCAGATGATTTGGATGTTTATGTTGAATGCGAGCCATTTCTCAAACCTTTCTCACGTCAGCACTGTTTGACTGACTGCTCGCAACTACAAGTATATGGGATTGTTATCAGCGGTTTGTGAGCATAAAGATTGCACTTTTAATCTATACTCTGTTCAATAGTATATTTAGTGTGAAGCCAGTGAGTGAGAGAGAGAGAGTTAGAGAGAGCTCGGAGAGAGTGGTTTGAGAGCAAAGGTAGAGCTGATAAGTGCGATAAACAATGCACACAAACACACAATAGTTTGCCAGTAGTTGACAATGGCTTTGCATTCGGATGAGTCGATCGCAACCAATGCTAAGATATAATTCTCGATATCGTTATGCAATTGAATGAATTGAATGCATACAAACTATATATAACACGCACTGACATTACATTAGTTTAATATTTACTAATAAAACATTTTATTTTAATATTTAAACAAAAATAAACTCAAAAGCGTTTTTAGGCAAACATTTAGTGCCTATTATTGATAGGAATTAACAGAAAATTTTGTCTAAATTATAATCACATTCAGACTATTGGCACAAATTTTCCGTTCAATGCCATCAAAAATGAATTTCTCGTTATTTAAAAAATAGGTATTTAAAAGTCGTTTCAACTATTGATTCAAACATTTGCTCCGAAAATACATTATTCGTAAAATATGTTAAATTGTTTTCAATATTGTATTTCTGGGTCTGAGAAATGAGTTTATTTAGAGATGTTTCTCGAGATAACTCTATTGTCAGTCGAATGTCGTTCAGCTGTTGAAACAGTGAATCAAAATTACGATTTGAAGAGATTCAAGAGATTTGTCTGATTTGTCGTCAAACGTATTGTCAGTTCTCTATTCTATACTCTCGTCAAAGAAATTTATGCGAGACGTTAAAAGTCCAAACAAATTGTGATAATAATTGATAATAAGTTACATTTGGTTACATTGTTTTTATCATAACAACAAACACCACAAAACAATAGATAACTGACTCTATTATGCGAACATTTGTCAGACTCTCCGGTCTTTCCGTCAGTGACTGAACACTAATTAATTATTATAATGAAAATCAGTCTTTCGTTTTGTCACAAGTCATGAACAGAATATTTTTTGTGAGTAATTGTCGGTCCGATCGCTGCCATAGTCTGCCATCGACTCAATTAATTCAGTTCCCGGTGTTTGGGCACTGACTCTGACTCTGGTTATTGGACTGAGTTCTGGTCATTGGTGTCAGACATTAGGCAGCGATGGCGCGAACGATGTGATTAACAGCCATTATAATCAGTGACTCTGATAATAGACATATTTTATTGGATGAATTGTCAGACAATGTCCTCCTCTTCGCAAATGCGCGCGCGATTGCCGTGAATTAGTGACTCAAAAATGGTAATACACACCGAACTAAGGATCGTAAGGATCGCACACCATCTCTAACCTCCCTTCCCATCCATTTAACTATAAGAAAACTTTTGAACAATCGATGACAACACAGGGCTCGGGAAGGGTGAGCACCGGGAGAGCGATGGAGTGCATGCGCTAATAAGTCTTATATCTTGCACATACAAAACTCATACACACTTTGAATTAACTAAAAAAGCGATTTAAGTGATACCCGCCTCCACTATAGCACAGCATAAGCCACTCACACCATCTTTCAGTACGAATCCCACTAATCACGACTCATCTAATGACTGCACAGCCGTCGACACAATAGCATCCTTTGTCTTTGCATACCTGAGCACTGCCTCCACATAAAAGTGGTTCTAATTAAACAATTAGATCACAAACTATTCGTTTGCCGGCCGTCCAAAAGAGGCACACATGAGAGGAATGAGTCGGCAAACAATCGTTTGTTTCCGACAGTGGTTTCCCAACTCTCAGACTTTGATTCAGTCATTCATTTGTGTCGATACGCTATTTTGAGACGATATTACTCGTGAAAGAGTCTAAGAATGAAAGGCATGAAAGGAGAACCACATCTAAATCTGATCGACAATATCTATGAGACTGAGATGCGGAGACTCAGAGGAGTCCAAATGGAATTGAGGCGCGCATGGATGAGATGGAAGTGTTGGATGTGTTGGAACTGTTGGATGTGTTTGGTTAGTCTAAGACGCACACCGAGACAGGCCTTTGACTCTGTTCCCGGCTCTGTCCCCAACTCTGTCCAGGCTCTCAATTTTTGTCACACTTTATATATGTTTTAGATCTTTTGATTGTCTCACTTCTCACTTGTGTCTCACTTCTCAGTCCAATACAAATACTAATAATAATATAAACACTAATACTAATAGCGGTTCTAATAGTGAAAGTAAGGCTCAAAGCAATACAGAAATAGTGATAGCAATACAAGAATTGGCATTACTTTTTGCCAATGGCTATGATATAAAAGAAGAGGCGAAGAACTCAACTGAACTGATGGCAGGGCTGGTCGGCAGACATACTCACAGCACAGGACATAGCGCTCAAAGGTTTGATGTTTTTCTGGTTAACTCATCGAATGGCATATTATTGTATAGCGTTTGCCGAGTATTGACTGAATTGTGAGAAACACTGATTTCACTCAAACCATATATAAGTTATATCTAAACACTTATATCTCTTGTGTTCCTCACATCGAGACTGACAGCCAAAGTGAAGGAAAGGGAGGCCTTTGGAGCCAACAAATGCTATGGACTTAGACTTACCAATGATTTATGTTTAAAGCATCGCAATTAATAATCCAACGAATAATTTCTCGGCTAATCAAATAACTTGGATATCGATCAAAACAACACAACAGAAAACTTTTGTTTCGGTCACTTTAGTGTTGTTCAGGTGAGGGCAGCGGACCGGCAGTAGAGCTGACCAAAAGGTGACAAACTTTCAATTGGATGACAAGCGATGGGACAATAAATAAATGAATTGATTGCGAGAATCAGTCAAACAATTGAACCGATGTTCAGATGTGTCTCAATCTGTGTCTCAAAGTGTGTTCATTAGGAGCTCACAGACTATCACTAATTGAGAGATGTATTTAACAGAGGAATAAATTCTCTTTAAATTCACGTATGATTTGTTGAAAACTTCATATTCGAGTTCATATCACAACACACACCACACACACAACACATATACACATATCATGCATGAATGCCAACCAGTGTCGGTGCATATCACGCATATACTACAGACTGAGCGCTCACTACAACTGGCAAACTATCCCCAACCAAACTTAGACGAAGGAGAACACAACTGAGCACAACTGAGACGGGGCTTCGAGGAGGAGCTACCAATAAATAAACACAACCGTCAAAAGATATATAGTGGGGGAAAATCTCAATTCAACTCAATTGAAAGTGATTTCACATTAGGGGGAACACAATCTAAAGGACGGCTCATCGACGTGAGTGGGGATCGGCATCACTCAAGAGGGGAGAGCCGTCTAAGCCTCAGGTATTCGTACTTAACGTATACAACAATCACAATATTATAGCTGTCAAAACTGTTTGGCTATATTTAGGCGAACGAACACCACATCACCGGTGGCTCCGATCGCACCAAAGACCTGACACTAGACTTACATATCTGTACATAAATTTAGGACAAAATTAAAATTAATTTCAATTAAATTAAATTTTGAGTCAATTCAATGCCTGTTCTAAGCGACTAATGCGGGGACTGAAGTGTTGAAGGACTGGAGGGTTCGCACAGGCATTGAATTCGTGTTTTATTCGGCAATAATATTATGTAAACATAAGTCTTTGCAGCGCTTTATTGGTATGTTTGGGCTCACAATATATTGAGACGCGTCTAACTTGAGGTCAAGACTCAATTGCTAAGACTCTTCAGTACCTGTGAGTACACGACATTCATGTCTGCAAACTGTTGACTGCACTTCATTTTAAATATTAGTTTCGTATCAATAATACCAATAAAGATAAGATAAACTTACATAAGAAACGACTTTTTCTTGTTTTACTATTCAGTACTCAAAGAATGAAACACTGAAAAAGATAATAATTATTAGCTCTGATAGCGATTGATTGGGTCTTTCCTCGAGTGTCGCGATCACAATAGCGATCACAACTCAGATCACCTCTACTTTTATATCAAGACCAATACAAACCGATGCAAATCACTGTTTGTTGAGCTTTAGATTTATTTGTGCAAAGATTGTCGACGACTCTAATCGTCAAATTGAGTTTGGCCTCGAATGGCCCACTGGTTGGGCAGTGGTGTCGGACGGGAGACCGCAATGCGATGGCCATCATATGTCAAATGGAGCACTAAATGGTCAGACAGACAGACAAACACATTCTCACATTGTATGTGCCGTTCAATAGCATAACAGTTCAGTTCAGTTCAGTCTCTCAGCTTTCCATCGACTTCAGAGTCAGACTAACACAACAAATATTATGAGTATATAAGAGTGAAAAAGTCGTATTCGAGTGAAACCTAATTATTATTATATCATCCGATTGTATGCTTTCGTGTGACTTATGTCTCAATCGCTCGGATCCGACGCCGAGTTGGGTCTGAGTTGAGCTCAAGTCAAACAAATTTATGCAAAAATGAGTTAAACAAATGTAAATTAGTCTGAACTCGAAATGAGCTAACAATTAACGCCAGACTAAGACTAAGACTCGACTCATGTCTTGGAGTGAATAGAAATAGTGTGATGGGTCTGATGGGTCTGACGGTGAGCTCATCGCAAGAATCAGACACATGGAGTGAATCTCAAGTCATTGACAGACTCTATGCCTCTTATATAAACATACAAATATGGATTCCAGAGAGTGTTGCCACTGATGGCAGAGCACAGCCAAAGCCTCCCTCAACACTAATATGCAGTTCTCTGGCATATGAATGGCATCGCGTATGCACTGAAAGATGTGGCGGAGAAGGAAAGCCAACATAAAAACAGTCGACTCGTGAGTGAGAGATGCGAGAGACCAGAGATGCTGTGCTTAAGGCGAGCGGGGAGTGGGTCGGAGAGTAGTCAAGGGAGTCGTCGGAGAGCTGTCTGAGAGTGAGTCCACACTCTCGACATACTCTACCCTACTTTCACTGTCATATTCTGAGCGCCGGCACAACAACAGAACGAACAAAAATTGTGGAAAAAATGCGATTTTTGTTCGTCTGTGGACTCACTGTTAGACAACATCATCGCCTCTTAGAGTCACTCACTCTATGCAAAGCTAATGTCATTTGCTATGAAAAAAATCAATGAATTTGTTTTACCTTTGAAGCAAAGATGAGATGCCGAGAGTATAGCGACAGTTGACTTATTGAGTGCACACTTTTGGTTAGATATAAGAAATTTAATTGAAATTTGTTAGTCGTTTAGAAAATTATATAATTTTTAGGAACTTATGATAGGAATAGTGTTTGCGTTTGCAGTGATGTTACGAATGGAGGCACCAATGAGTAAGACTATGAGGAATGGACTGAAATCTCGACCAAAAGTCATTAACAGCGGGGGAATTAATGCCCGATGAAAATGTGACACATTTGAGCAAAGCTGGCAGTACTGCAAACCAACATCTCTTAAACCCAGACCCCAACCAAAGCAATCTCTGAGCAAATGCAATGATGGAGAGGGCTCTCAAACACGACTGTACGACATCTGCTGACTCTTCACCAGAGTTACCGAAACCAAAAAATATAGATTTTTTTATCATTACTTACCCCTGGAATCGAATACAGTTCTGACTGAGTGTTCACTTAGTCTGACGAAAGATCTTCAGTCGGGTTCTGATATCACACAAAACGAAACTACCGTTCAGTTTGTCGTCTCTTTAGACACTTTTCACTGCGATTTGCTTTTTGTCTCTCAATCGAAGAAAAGTATCGAAACTTAGAATCAGTCACGACTTGTGCGACGACGAGAATCAGTACTGAATGAGAAGTTTAGTATAGTTTTTGAGTGATCGCCTGTTTATCTAATGAGAGCCGACACTCACTTGTTTTGTTGCATTTGCGCATCAAATTTATTACTAATTAATTATTCAAAAGTTAATTGCAATCTGTTTGGCGCATGCGGTGGGACGGAAAACACTGGGATCACAGACTCCACTCCAACACTGATTACACAATACAATAGTTTTTAATAAATCCAAGCAATCGTAATGAGAAGGCAATGATGACTACTATACAGAAGTGTCGCCTTTGCTCTCATACTCTCAGCGCTCAGCCGATGCTCTGACTAATGACTCAGTCCTATGATTGCAAATTATAAATACAGGGAATAGGACTCCGCTCTGGACTCCAGTGTGGACTCCACTCCGGACTCGACTCCGGTCTCCGATCGTTTCATTTAGTTTCCAATATATAAATATGCATTTGAAAGCCATTAATGCATTTTAGAGTAAAACCGACACAACTATGGGCCTAACCAACTGTCAGTATTGCACTAATTCAATACTAATTCATTGCACAACCGGTGCATTGGAGTCGGACTGGACTGCTCTGGTCTTCAACAACACTTAACTTCATCTCTGGTTTCACATATTCTGTTAGGGCTAACAAATGTAAACAGAATAGAGTCACGACTGGCCGTCAACTCACACACGAAGCCTGAAAAAAGTGGCGATCAATAAAATTTAATCATTTGGTCTGATTAGTCGATTCACTAATACATTGCACAGAATATGCAAACTCTGATCTAACTCTGGTCTAACTCTGATCGCATCGATTCCTTAGTCTCAATGACTCTATGCATGACTTTATTCAAACTTTATTATTATTATTACTTCATTATTGCATATTAAAGGCTGACATGGAATCAGTCACTCACAGACACGGATTGCAGTTTGAGAGACAGCCCGCTATTAATTTATTCAACATTTCGTTGCATTCTTTTCCAAAATAATTAAAATGACGGCTAATAATGGTATTTGCGATGCGTTTGCGATGCCTTTGAATTATGTATGAAATTCTTGGCTTCAATCAAAAGAGGCGACGAATAAGAGATAAGACAATAACACCAATACATCAAAAGAGCAATACTAGCCGTTCGTCTACAACACTGTCATTCTTATGATTCACTTCTCAATACGACATCAAATAATAGTTCAGTGAATGTGTGTTGTAGTCAATGGTTGTACTCTTGTATTGCACAACCATTCACTTCCAACTCTGGCCCACATATCGACTGACCTTCAGGTGATATGTGGTGCTGACAACGGCCTTGTCGTCGATCGATATATACTTTGGGAGCTCTCGAACCGACATAAAGGACTCAAAGGATTTGTTTCGATCTGTTGGTAGTAAGTGATGGTGAATGTGGTCATTGAGCTAACGCTGGTTCGAGTCAACTGTTATTGCACTCAATCCAAGTGCTATCAACACAACCGCTTTCATCACAATGTGTTGGTTAGCCCTTAAATAAGTTAGGGTTGAGTGCAATCATTTTGCTTTTCTCCTCTACTCCGACAAAACTTTTAATTTGCTCTCAATTTTCACCAAATGTTCTCTCCTTTCTCTCTCTCTTTCTTTTATCTCCATTTCTCTGTCGGCTCTCTGTATCGTTCTTTCTCTCTCTGAGCTCTCCCTTTCTCTCTGTCATCCTTTTCGGTCTCTCATTTGATAACCTGTTTTGTGTCTATTCGTTAGCGAAGGCCAGACATCAGTGCAATTCAATGCTATTCAGTATTCATAATAATTATGTTTCAGTAAGAATGATAATTTCAGTTCTCTTTCCCGGAACTCGGATTTTGTGTGTGTTGGCCATCATTACAGACCAACAATTAACGCACCCTAAGAGTAGTGAAGAGTAGCTAAGAGTACCTAAAAGTCTAAGTCATAGCCGGGCCGTGGCATCAATGGTAGAGCTCGGACTCGATGGCAACTGAAGTGAAGATTGCAAAGCAAAACAAAACTTTAAAGTCGTGACGATCTTCCTTTGGATTCTCATTCCTCTGTAATTATAATGGCTTCAGAACTCAACTACGGCTCCGTTGGTCTGCATTTGGTCTCAAATAATAATAACTTTCGGGCATTAATTGTTCAACTGTTCAACTCTCGCATCACAGCAACAAATACAGAGAAAGTCTACTTTTTATTTCATTTTGACACTAATACTACTTCGGAGGGAAAGAAAAAACTGATTTCTCCGCAAAAATAAAGTCTCTGTTCTTCTCTGTGTCTGAGTCTCTCTTCTCTACTCTTCTCTACCGCTCTCTTAGTCTCCAATTATAAAATAACAAACTCTTAAAACCTGTCATTTATTTTATTCTCTTCTCATTTCTTCTCATTTTTATTGTTATTATTATTATTTTTAATTTGTTTTTATGAGAAAAATATTTTTTTATGTCTACGTATTGGTAGACAAAGCAATCATCTGCTCAGAGCTAAACCGAATCCGAGTCCGACTGATTCAGACTGCGGTCCGATTGAGTCTATGGGTATACCTATGGATGGGCGCTATTCTCACATCCCATTCCATCACTGCTAGAATTGGTTTCATGAGTCTCATTGGTCTGATTGGTCGTTGTTTTTCTTTCGTATAATTTTCTATCTTTAATTCAAATCTGCATCTATTCTAATGACCGGTTAGGATATAATTACAACCCGTCATAAGTAAGAGCCAGAGAGAGGCGATCCGAAGCCCAAACTGAGCCCAACTCGTGCACAACTAAAGTGACCCAAACTCTGTAATCAGGATTGCGTTGTCATTAATGCGTGAGATATGACAGGTATTAGTCTATAATCAGAGGTAAGTCAAAGAACTAAACTAAAAACCAAAAAAAGGTGATTTCGATGGATAGCAATGAATGTTTGCCTCCATTGTTGCCGAATAGCTATCAAATGAATATTATCGGCATTTTCTCACATTCTCTTCACTTCTCTTCCAAACAAGAATATAATAAACACTGCTTTTGATAGACTGAATAAAATGGAGATTTGGTTTCGATAAAGATTTCTATCGAATAAAAGGAATTTCTTGTCAGAAGAATATAATTGTAATTTAGAAATAATTCCGAAATTGTCTCTTCGGTTAAACAGTGGTATTACCCTTGAAATCGTGAGGTCGAACACCAGTTCGGGCAAAACTGAAGGTCAGCCTCCGATCTGACTCTGGATTTATGAAAAGTGATAATTAAAAGCGTTGTTCAGAGCTATGACTTCAATGAGTGCTGTGTTTGAGCCGACACTCAGTTATTATCGTTCACTAAAGCGTAACATTAATGACAATCAATTCAAGAATTTCTTTACATATTTATATAAATCTTATTCTTATATAATATTTTCATTAATTTATTTGCCATTAGAGCACATCTACAGAGCAATCATGTAATTATCATTAGCTTTATGTTTGAATGTTTGCAATTCACTCGAGTGTTGTCTCTAATTATAACTCCTTTTATAATTGTTTTAATGCAAATCCGGAGCCAATGAAAGCGAAAAAAATTCAAAACTCGAAAATGTTAACCAAAACTAACGCTAAAACACTTTAATTATTTTCATTTTCTTTTAATTTAAGTCAAGTCTTGGACTCCAAAGAGAAAGTAATTGATATGTTTGTGGAGAAAAAAAGTAATGTCTTTTGTGATTCATTATAATTACAAATTTAATTGCTATTAGATCTGAGATCCAGTCGTCATAGACTAGGACTAAGACGGCTGTCCTGTAATTAACTTTATTTCGTTGAATAAATACAATTTGAGGGAAAACCAAGTTTAGACATAAGTCGGGGATTGGAATACAAAAGGAAACAAATTTAGTATTAAATTAAGTGAATTTCAATTCAGAACTCAACCGAAATCACTTTTCTGGTAATTAAACTATAAATTAATTGGACGATGATTTTGGAAACCGAAAGCCGAGATTTCGAAGAAATTTCTCACAATTAGGGCTAAAATTAAATTTTCTTTTGTCGAGAAAAGAACCGAAAAAATTCATTTTAATTATCAAATGTCGAAACGAATCGAAGAAATGACAGAAAAAACTCATTAAAAGATTGAATTTCTCTCAAAATCTAATTCACCCAAAAATATAATTAAAATCTTGAAATAAAATAATTTTTAATTGAATTCTTCGGATTTATTCGACAGAAAAACAATTCTCAAGAACTTATAACTAATTAAAACCGTTTATTCGTTCGTAAAATAAAATTCTCTCCGACTCTAAGAATAAGTGTTAACTACAATAAGTAAGTCATTTGTAAAGTGAATAGAAATTCCAATAAAAAGTTGAGAAATGGAGAAAACAATTGTCAATAATAGCTGTTTTGCGTTAGTATTAGTTAATGACAGGAAATCTATATTACAATTACATTAATATATGGCTATAATTAACTAAATTAAATACTATTTGTCGAAAAGCGAAATAAGAATTATTAAACAGAGTATTAATCGATAGAATTAGTGCTAAAATTACAGACTTTGATAATAAAAGGAAATTCATAAAACTTTCATATCATATGCGAAACGCATTTTCGTTTTCAAAACCCGCAAAACGTATGACTTTTTCGTTTCAATTAACTTATACGCGGTTTTAAAGTCACGCGATTGTAATTAGTATTAGTAGTCCTATCAAAAGACAGATATCCAACGATTTTGAGCCACAAAACGCTCTTTTTGTTTGTCAGACAATATTTTTAGCATAAATTTTAATTATATGTAAATCATTGATGGCTTACCGGATAGGAGTGGCAGTCGTCTGAACGATAGCCCGATCTGTGACAACCCATTAATGACAACCCATTAAGGATTTGATCACCAATTCTGGTAAAACACAAAACGCATCGGTATATCAACCAAAAGAACAAAACAAAACCGAATTATTCGCATTGGTTTTGAAAGTGATTTCAAAATGAAATTTAATTATCGGAGAAAAACTAGAATTAGTAATGATTTCCTCGTTTAGTAGTCGACAACAAATTCCAGTAACAATTAAAAGCCATATAAGAATCGGCCAAAAAAATGTACGGAAACTTAAGGATCGCTTTGAAAGTAATTATTTAGTAATTCATCATTTGATTGCTTTTGTATTTTCCTCTTAATTCTAAACATAAGCCATGAATTCACTTATAATTTAATATTAAATGCAATTTTGTTTGAAAACTCTTTTGAGAAACACATTTGAGAAGTGATTTCATAATAGGAGAGAGAAAAACAGTTAATTTGTTAATTGTATTTCACTGTTTGATTACAGCAATCAATGAAATTCAAGGAAACGTATATTAATTCTAATTTAATACTAAATTATGATATCTTTTGCTATCGTAAGCCATATATCGACGGTTTTACCTTAACGTTTGCCTTAACTGCGGATTTTGGCGGCGATTGAAAACAACAAAACATTTTAAAAATGCATTTCCATAGCCATCAAAGAATATGACGCGACTTAGAATAAAACGAACTAATTAAACGTATAACAAGTATAAGAACTAACAACAAAAACAATCCATTCCATTGACATTCAATTGCCATTCATATTAAGCGTTCACTCCCTTAGACCAGGGATGGGCTGAACTCCCTTTCTTTGGGAGGGGAGGCGGGGGTTAAAACCTTTTTCCTTAACTTTGGAGCGGATCTCACATTAAAAGTCTTAACTTTTGGTTTATTTTCAATGATTTTGTGGCCACAGAGAGGTCTTGAGATACCCCTGTTGTGCATCTCTGGCTAAAAGCATCCTTTGGTCAAAATTTTGTATTCGAATCCAAACTTTGCGATGACTTAAAAGCTATTTTCAATTAAGATGTTTTTCAAAGAAGATATCAGATATGAAATGAAAAATTCTATTATTTATATTAGTTTAGCATAAATTCGGATGAATTAAAAAAAATTATTGATAGAAACCGAAGAGTTTTTCCTCGTTTTTGGGCTGAAATATCGACACAAAAAGTCTTTTTTCAGTTTGAATACTAAAAAGCATTTTCAACGAAAAAGATTTGATTTCCTAATGTTTGACATATGCTTAACAAACGCTTCATTGAATTCTCGGCTAAATTACAGACAAAATCTGTCGAAAGAAATAATAATTTTTCCGATAGTTTGCTTGAGATTAACCTTGAATTAAGAAAATTGCAAATTTTGATTAACTTATTGTTTTGTTTTCAATCAATTATGGTTTGTATTGAAAGTCAGCTTCAG
Source organism: Liebstadia similis (assembly GCA_034689365.1). Taxonomy (NCBI): domain Eukaryota; kingdom Metazoa; phylum Arthropoda; class Arachnida; order Sarcoptiformes; family Liebstadiidae; genus Liebstadia; species Liebstadia similis. The sequence continues at coordinate 528 of JAQGAJ010000034.1, read as the reverse complement.
ATGAGTTGTTTTACCGATAATTAATTCAAAACCAATGCTTGCGTTCAATATATTTCAATATATTTATTCATTTATTTTAATTGCGTTTTTATTTTTAGAATAATTATAATGACATAAGTTTTTTGCAAACATTAAAATCCTTTTAAAACAACAACAGCTCTACCGATGAAATATTAATTGATTGGAACTTTTGTCAGACTTTCCTTGAAATCAATGAAATCCCGACTAATTCCCGATATTTTAATCTCGATATTTGGGTCAAAATCGCACTGAAATCTGGAAATTCGCACAATTTGTGTGATTAAAAGGAAAAATAATGATAAAAACAAAGAATAGAAGCTTTAATTCTTTAAATTTTGTAATTATTTTTCTCTCCTCTAAAAGCGAAATGTAGTCAAACATTTCAATTAATTTGAATATCTTTGAGATAAAGTCATAAATTTAATTAAGAAAAATGCAAAACGACTTTAGTATTCATTGAGAGGCAGCAAAAACAGAGTATATCTGAGGCGAAGTCAAAGCAAAAAA
>JAQGAJ010000033.1:0-28411 GCA_034689365.1 Liebstadia similis | reverse complement strand
CGAGTCATTCAACTCAGTCTCAAACCAATCCTTAGTTTACTTCTCAATATAACTTTAGTCGGTCTGTGATCTAGTTAAATCAATGTCGCTCATCTCGAACCTAATGTTGTAACGATGTAAAGTGTTTTGACACTCAGTCTGAAGACCCGAATCAAAACCAGTGCCGACATTGAAAGGACGGGCAGTTGTTGTGTATTAAAAAATGAATAATATGTGAACTAAACTGGATTTAAGCCAAACATTTGAACATTTATTTGAAATGAGAGTACGGTTTAGGCTTAGGTTAGGCTCTACTTCAGGGTTTGCCTCACATATGCTAAGGAAATAGGTTTGAAATGAAAACCTTAACGCAATTTATTACCTCTCGATTAGGTCTTTGCATAAGTTTTTAGTCCATTATTATTATTATAGAATATTATTTGCGAAGTAAAGGCGTTTCGGTGCCACTCATGAAAGCCATGGACACATTGATATGCAATGAATATGATCATTGAATTATACAATAGAAGAGATCATTCATTCATTGAATCGAGAGTTCAGTTCAATTGCGGTGCTTATGATGGGATGGGAAGCGCTTCGGATCAATGGAGACCAACAATCTCTGTAATTGCATTGCAGGGGACGGCACTCCGACCCGAACACCACTGCGAACACCACTGCCGAGAGTGACAATAAGTCTTCGTTCGGTATGAATAGTCGCGGTAACAATCGATGCCATCCAATGACCATTAACTCTAACTCCAAACCTGTGCAGAACACCAGTGCCAGCAGTAGTGGAGGACTGGTAGCACCGGTAGAGCACTGATAGCTCACAAGTCGCCACTCTATGAGAGTCTATCCGATAGACATTGCAATGATTGCGGCATTTGTAACACCTTTGCAGGCAATCGATGGTGAGGTAAGTTATCTCTGAAATTCGATACAGTGTTCCTTTGATGAAGTCCTGCACGACTACCAGTCCTTTACTCTATTCCCTGACTCTCTTTTCTCTCTCAGACGCTTCATATTTCTTTGAAATGGCTTTGAAAACAGTTCTGTTGTTGTGTTCGTCAGACAATAGACATAAGTGTATTGTGTGACCAACTTTTGGGCTCATTGTAGTGACTCGAGTGAGAACACAAGTTTTTGGTCGCCTTTTTAAGAGCACAGGCCTATCGAGCCTATCGAACACAGTCTATACTCAAGCAAAACCAGGCACTCAATCCCATTCTATTCCCATTGAGCGGACAATATCGAAAATTTAAAGTCAAACTCAACTTTTTGTTGTATTTATCGAACTAACAAACGTCGGACTTCCGGCCAAACGCTAACTCGATTTGAATTTCTTGTATCTAATAATAGGCTGACTCGGGATAAGTCAATGTTAGCCGAGATATGAGGTTTCACGACATCACCACTGCTTCGGCTAATCCTGATTGCGATCTAACAAAACATACATTCATTGTATCTCTCATTGAATAAAACGTTACAATAATTGTTGGTTTAGTTAACAACTTTGGGACTGACTATCGAATTACATGAGCACACCATAAGTTGTATTCAGTTTTAGATTACTCTCTAATGGCTTTTCATTGATGGCGATAAGAAGAGCACTGATTCTCACAGAGAAGCCAAAGCCGTAGACATAGCCATGGCTTCGATGGTTGGCTCATAACTTGAGGTACACTAAGAAGTCGTGTTCACACTCTGTAAAGCAGTATCACTGAAAGCATTGTCAATGAGTTGACTGAGTCCGCAATGATCTGAATGAGGCCTCCCTTTGAAAAGTTGTGAAATAAAAAAATATGGTTTGAAACGACTTTTTAAACTAATCTCGACGGGAGTGCTATTGGAGTGAATGGCTTGCATTGGCTGTTGGGCTCGAATGGCCTCTAATATGAAAAGTGTTTCATATGTTGAATGAATTCTCAATTCCTGTCAGTATATATAAGTCGAAGCAATTGCTCTTTTATACAATAGATTAGTAGATTTGAAAAACTGTTCGGAAGTTCATCAGTGGGGGGCTCTCAGAGCCATACTATGGCTTCGGTATCACAAACCAAGGGATAGCTAACGCTCGGACTCAGTCATACTCGATAGCGATTTCATAGTCGGAGGCTCTGAGGCTATGATAGGCCGGACCGGTATATCAGTACTCTATACCAGTCCTATTGAACCGGCCTTTGAGCCAATTCTAAATGCTTTCATTTAAATATAATAAGAATATGTGTTCACTGAAGTCGAGTGAAGTCGAGTTCGAAGTCAATGACAATCGGAGACCATATTTATAAGCAGTCATTCAATACAATAGAGAAGTACATAAACACCGAAAATAAATGCCTTTAAAACGTTTTCAATTCAATTGGCACTCAATTTGATTGGTTTAATGCATGGATTGCGTCCACTCAAGAGATTCGGTACGAGCTATGGATGTGCCAGATGTTGGTCCGGAGGCCAGAGCTGACGAGTACGCTATTGTCCACCGCTAACCCATCCGTAAAGAATTACCGAACAGTATTGCCATTAAGTCCGCCCAACATTTCGTAATAAATGCATTGAATGCCAACTTTTATTAGGAAACGGCTTTCCATCGCTTCCAGTAATCACATCCTAATAGTAGGTTAGGGAACATACCATTACTTGTCTTATGTTTGGTCAATCATTTAGAAGAATAAACATGAAAAAGGGTTTATTACAGAGATTTTATTGCATTTTTATTAGCATTGGATGATTAGGAAATGATTAAGTCATTGTCTTTGGACCAAGAGTTAGACAAATTAGACCAAGAGTTAGGACCAGAACAGTAGAGAACAGTAGAGCCGATCCAATGAACTCAACGATCTCGAGTCGTGGCCGACAACAGACACGAATGTTCGGCGCCTCACAAACCGAAACAAATTGTAGGGTTCGGGCCCTTAAATATTTGAATGACATTTTTGGCAAAAAATAACCCCCTCTTTAGCCATGCATTCCTCTCATGGATTGCTCAACCATTTTCCTCGCAATCCTATTAATCATACACTGCTTAAGACGCGAAACATTGTTTTTACCGATGCTGTCATCGTCGGTACGGGATATGGTCAGGACGTGAGACCTATCATCTCTCAGACTCATCTCCTGTGAGGCAATGCCAATGAGCACTGATATGTTGAGCACTGATAATGTTGTCAAACGAATAAAACTATAAAATAGTATATTATTTGTGATTATGTACTCAAGTGATAGTCATATAGTGATAGTCAAGTGATGTGATATTCAAGTGATGCTTAGGTTTGACGCTTCGAATCGCTTTGGAATCGTAGCCCAAAAGTATCTAATTTTAAACTAACGACTCGGTAATTGCCAAAAGTGATCGTTGAGTCTAACTCTGAAACACTTAAAACACTATCGCTTTTGATATCACATCACTTGTTAGACACGCATTGAATGGAAGGCTAACGAAGACTGAGCTGACACTGAGCTCAGGCCCGGAGAGGCTCTCGGGCTGTGCTGTTAGGCTGTGCTCTCGGTATTGATATCATAGAATAATATTTGTTAATGAATAGCTATGAGGACTACGAGAGACAAGTTGTGCTGAATTGCTGTCACATTTCGATTGATAAATTGCTTCTAATCTTCGCTCATATTTGTGTGACTTTTATGAACAGCAAACACAACATAAGTCTGTGTTCTCTTTGAAAGCAGTTTGTGTCCAATGATTGCTCCATCAAAACAAACTCTCTTATTATGCTAACTATACTTTTCACATGTCATGTGTTGTCCGCTAATCTATCGTTGGACGGGACGGCTCGGGAGAGGGAGAGGAGAGAGAAAGAGAGAAATGGATAGATAGACAGAGAGAGCGACTAAAAGATGCCATAATATAAACACTAATAATAGCGATGTTTTTCTCATTTTTTGAGTTTGACTTTATATCGAATTTGAAGGCAATCCTGGGCTCACTCTGAGGTGCAAACAGGGATGTTATGATGGTTTGGATGCTGTCATTGCCGTCAGAGGAACAGCACATCACTCGACTGACACACGGCTCACATTATATTCTGGTTGAGAGTTAAATACAAAACGAAATGTTTGAATATTTTAGTTATAGTCGATTCGTCCTATTCTTCAATGTTTTGAATAATACATACGAAAAATATTTGATTCAAACGAAACACATCCGGAGATATGTTACGCATTGTAAGAGTTCCTCACATTTTATGACTGATTCTTAAACTAATATAAATTGCAAAATAGAGAAGACATCAGAATATGAAAGATTGCGTTTTGCCATCAATTCTCATGTCTTGCCGTCAATGAAGAGCCAAAAAACACTTTTCATTGATATTAATGTGTTTTCCTTTAATATGATTTTCATAAACATTTAAATGATTAGTGTTTTCTTGGATTTACTCTCACCAAGTAATTCGAAACTAGCAATAGATTTCAATTTGAAATAGATTGCTCTCATTTGAGATCACCACGACTTTGAGTGAAAATCAACTGACACTAGTCTAAAGACAATCTCGAATACTTCGAAACTTAAATTTAATACTTGAATAAAATGATAATTTAATTCCTGATCGTATAAACATATTTCCTTCACTTTTTTAGCCACAATCAATCAATAAACCGATGAAATCTTGCACATTATCCAAATTATTCTATCAATTCTAATGAGGTTTTGATGTAATCCATATCCACATCCATTTCATTTGATCCATTGACCAGATGTCGATCCGATATAAGCCCTGTTTGTCACTGATTAATGAGCGAACACATGAAGACTCAAATAAATAAAATATCTTTACATAACATAACTGATAATCTCAAGAAAGTCTTTGATCAATGACTCGCAAACAGCGAACCCGTGATTGAAAAGATTGCAAACTTAACAAAAGTCACACTTTTCTAAATCCGATCCAATCGGAGACACAATCAGATGGAAAACTGTTTGAGATTATCGAAGACAATGGCCACGAAATAAGTGGCAGCGGTGACCGACTCAGACCACCCGTGCGTCCACCGGTGACTCGAGTCGGACACGTGTGTGGACTTAACTGTTTAGTTATCGAATTAAATTAGGAATAAATACGGATTTAAAGTCACGCAAACATTTCCAGAAAATGGATTCTTTGCGGTTCTAATCGTGTCTTTGTTTTAGGGTTTATCGCCAAAGCCTTCGGATTTTCATCGGCGGTAGTCTTTTATTTAAAGATTATTCATTCGGCGGATCTGTGGTATTGATCCGCGGTATTCATTTCATTTGTGTTGACCATAATTGAAATACTATTGTGTTCTTCTAATGCTATGTTTCGATAGATTTCAAAACAAATCACAACTCAAATACTTTCAATCATTCAAATCATTCAACTTTTGACCACTTCTTCTCAGTTTTGCGCCACTTCTTGGTCTCAAATTGTGGTTTACTATGATTTTAGTTTTGATTCATAAAACCATTGATCAAATGATCGCGAGTTAGTGTTAATTTTGCAAATGTGTAAACATTGGGTCAATTCTCAAGCGAGCGATCGTTTTGTTTGCCATTATTGTCGAAGAAAGTGACAAATCGTGAGAATACGGAAAACAGAATTTCTCTTCACTTCATTTCTCATTTCTCTTTCTACTAATGTATTCCTATGGCTATTGTTTAAGTAATGATCGATCGCGAGTCAGACCCAACCCATTTGCCAATTAGGCACTAATGACAAAACATTTACTGGCGATCAGTTGTGTTAGCACTCACTCAATATTATCTGATATCAAGATTCGTGAAGTAATTTATGCAAACATTCGGTTCGAGAATTCGGCCATAAATTTAATTAGCAGTGAATCGGCTCTTCTTTTGACAATAATTTAAGATTTTTTAAAACGAAAAACTGCGAGAAAACGGCGCTTAGCTTTCAAATTGAGATTTTACGAGTCAGATAAGGAAAGTAGAGCCGCGAGCCATAGGACTCCTACTTCTCACACAAACCGCATAATAACACAACACATAATACCGTTTAGAATACAATTTATAAACTCATTTCAGATATAATTTTATTGAATTACACAATTTCAAGTCTAAATAATAATAATCTATTAAATAAAATCAATAATTATTAATATAAATATGTTGAAATTGACTAAATGGGATACAAATGTCACTAATAAACTAATAGATCATATATTTATTTGCAAGCTATTATTCGTTTAATTTTATAATTTTAATTTCAATAAACTCATTCTTTTCATTGATACAAATTTTTATGCAAAATGAGATCAATTTTAGAGATCAATAATCGAGATTTTTGCGAAAAAAGATTGAATTAAAGAGATATTATGGGAAACATTTTTATGTGAATCGGTTAGACACCGATCTGCCGGCGCTGGCGATGCGTTCCCGTACGAGAACTGCCTTAAGAGCCCTTCTCTTATTTGTCTCTGCAGTTCAATAAACATAAAACATCGCGATCTTTATTTCACTCGTGTTTTACTTTATTTTCTACTTCACTGAAATTAATTCCTCGTTTATATTTAAGACGTCTAAGCAATCACTAGTTGTTTCACTCGGTCTTCGAGTCAATTCTGTCAACGATTTTATGTCTTTTCCTTTATATCTTCTCCACTATAGTTCCAAACAGAAGTCACCGATCATCGACTTCAGGGATGGCCATAAAAAGGTATGCAATTTAGCGTTTGGTATGCCTTTCCCTGTTTTTTACGACTCCTTTCACTATACAGTACGATATGATGCACTTAGTTAGTGAGCTAATCATGGGAATTATAAGAATCACTGGGCATTCCTTCCAATTTGCATTCGTTGTAATTTGTCTCAAATTATTTAAATTTATTCAATTAATATAAATTTAAATTGGATTAGATTTAGATTGAGGTCAGTTCAGGGATATGTCATTTCTCACGAAGTGTTTAATTAAAAGTTTAGATAATTTAAGATAACTTATCGATCGATAGATCCCAAATCAATCCCATAGTGGAAAACTTGGCTAAACCGGTGAACATCTGAATGACTAGAAAATGAAAAATTAATTAATTTTTGATTTTTATTCAGCGTTTGATTGCAATTCGCATTCACTTTGAGCTCAATTATGATAATTATTTGGTTAACTCTTTAACCCTTTATTAAAGTGAAACACACTTTAAAATTAGCGAAATATAAATGTGAAGACATTGAAGGAAAGGCTGTCATGTAATCAATTGTGTGGATCAGTCCAGACCTGGAGGAGGGCTTCCATCGAATGCGCTCACAACCAATGGCAGCACAGACTCGGTCTTAGGCTTTGAGGCACAGCTCTCGAGTTAGTTCTGGCAGTTCTGTACCGTCAGTCCCATTGACCGCACCTCCAAAGGCCGTCTAAAAAGTTGTGAAATTACCGATTTTTGGTCACACACTGGAACTGTTGTGATCTCGAGTCAAGACTCTTGTGTTCTCTTGTGTTCGGATCAATGTTTCGTTCAGTGTCTTCAAGTACTATCAACTCTGATGCCAGTATAGACATCGATGACTTTGACGAAGAATTGTCTCAATCACCGAAACGCGATGTCATGTCTTCACCTCATGTGCACCAAAACAGTTCAGTCAATAGCAGTAAACCATCGAAACTGTCTTTCAGTATCAGTCGGTTATTGGGTTCCAAAAGTGGTAAAAACAACCCCAGCGTTACCCCATTTGAGGGCGAGTCCGAATCGCCGTCTTCGCTGTGTTCCCACTGTCCGTCTAATGAAAACAATGGGACCGACAACTCATACCCCTCGCCGTCTTCGCCCAACTCTAAGCGACAGTCACAACATATGACACTCAGTCCGTACGACCAGTCCTCGGCTTCGGTCATAGGAATGCTGACACACAGACCACAGCATTCTATGCCTTACCCATCACACTATCCGTGGTCACTACCAAATCTACCGAACCTATTGAAGGACGACCTTCAGAGTGAGTCTTATTTATATATTTAATACGCGATAATCACTTTGGGATTCATTGAGAGATTCAAATAAATGAATTTGAGGTCAATTACTCCCAAAGCAATTTGAAATCCTCTCAGAGTAAGAGCAGTAGACCTGCGATAGGACTACCTGTCAGTAGTTCTGTCAGTAGTTCTGTCAGAAGTTCTGTCACTAGTGCTGTCAGTATTCCTATGAGTACACCACAGGATGTGCCCAACAATTTGTATACTAAACTAACCGAGCGTTTGGTCGTTTGACTCAATAACCAGTTAATCTAAAATTAAATTCTATGCAATTCTGAAGGTCTATCCCTCTATCCCTCTATCACTGTATCGCTATCATAATGGGATAATTAGCGACATTTACCTCTAATTAATTTCCTTTCACTAATTAATTATCCGATCGATCGGTGGATCGCATCCAATATCAGAGTCATTGAGCACTTGTCAGCCACCGGTTCGACGATAGGGTCAGAGCTTTTGGATCGCTATTCAGGCGAAAGCATAATCTCATTATTGGATTATTTGTCGTATAATTCATTTTCGATCAGTCTTTCACTTAAGCGATGAATTAATGCGATTTCATGTTATTCTTGCAAATAATTCAAATGACATAAACCAAACCAATGGCGAGCAATGCCAGCAATAAAACTCCAATTTTGTGATAAATGACTTGAAATTGCATTTTTATGGCCATTCGGTTTGGATTCGTTGCATGGCTTGCGTTCCGAATGTGTTTTTGTGTTTGCATTTCCGAAACAAAAGCAAACAAAAGTGAAGTGAGTTTTGAACTAAAGTGAAGTGAATTTATCCTAAATTAGTCGCTCGTAAAACATCTAATGAATTGTAGTCATGATAAGCAAATATTTGTATTCGAGTCCGTCATTACATTAGATTAATAGCCATAACAATCCAAACACAAGCACTTAACTAATCCATTGCTTCTGTCCGTTACCCGAACTGTCCAGAGCCGGGAGAGCCGCCACGGATTGCGGTCAAGTGTGCCCTCCGTAAGCACAAAAGCAATCGCAAGCCTCGGACGCCGTTCACAACTCAACAACTCTTAGCTCTGGAGAGAAAGTTTAGGACAAAACAGTACCTCTCGATCGCAGAAAGGGCTGAGTTCTCCAGCAGTTTGAATCTCACTGAGACTCAGGTGAGCCGACCATTGATTGTTCAATCGATTAGATATTTGTTTGCATTCAAGTCTCGATTAAATCTAATGGTTCTGTAATTTGGTCTCAATTTAGGTCAAAATATGGTTTCAAAATAGAAGAGCAAAAGAAAAGGTAAATCAAAATATTTAAACAAAACTTCGGAATTGTTTTTACTGATCCATAACTTATTGGTTAAGCAGAGGTTAAAAGAAGCAGAATTAGAGAAATTGCGTTTGGCTGCCCGACCCTTCCCCGCGGCCGCATTCGGCTTCGGACTGCCGGGAGGCCCGCCCTTCAGTCTGAACTTCGGTCAGGGAGGCCCTCCACCCGCCCATCTGAGCTCAGCGTCTAACTTCTTAGAGGCCAATAGGAACGCCTCAATGTTCAGTCACATAACACATCTGAGCCCTTACCCCATATACCCGAAGACAAGTCTCAGCCAAAGCCTGAGCCAAAGCCTCAGTCAAAACCTCAGCCAAAACCTCAAGTAATACCGCAAATCACATATGGATTCATAACTAACCGATGATATGAATCTGTTTTTCGAGTCAATCTGTTTTGAGTGCTTCCAAGTAATGGATGATCTATTGTCTCGGATATTATATTCGCCATAAAATATCACATTTGCAGCCAAAGACTCAAAGAATGCCAATTGTGTTGGACAGGAGTGCCGTTCAGTAAATGCTTTTATGGCCCAAAACTATAATAAAGTGCTCTTTTGCTCGACTCTACTCTAATACCAATCCTATTGATAGGCCTTTGAGGCCTCTATTCTCGCCCGTTGTGGACACGCGTTAGACAACTGAAGACAAGCTCTTTGATTGACTTTGACTTTGCGACTAATACTCAGAGCACTTAAATCTCATTCTTCAATAACAATAAAACATTGCTTTAAAAACAAAGACCCGATTAGAGACCGCAAAGAATCCAATTCATGGATACTATGTTTGCAAGACTTCAATCATATTATTTAAATCCTATTTATTCCTAATTTAAATTCGATAACCGAACTGTTTTTGTGCTAGACTTTGATCGAACAAACCTAGCCATCAGTTATCACATCAGTTATCACTTGTATATTTGAATCATTGTAACATTTGAACGATTGTAAAATAAAATAGATTTCAAATTAGCGAACCATTGAAGCCATAAAACTATTATTCAATAAACTAATGAATTATGAATTTAAATATTTGAGACACACTTTGATGAATGGTTGCCATGCGATTCAATAGAACACAATGGGATTTTATGAATTTTCATTGATCCCTAGGGAGTATTGTTCGCATCATTTGTTCGTTTGCATCGATTTTATTATAATATTTGTTTATTTAAAAGTTAATCATTTGTTTGAATGAATAGAAATGAAAATTTTATTCTCAATCAAGAGTTTGAAACATAGGTTAAGATAACACTTAAGATAATGTGTAAGACATGGGATCCGATGAGTTGATGGCCGGGCGGCGCCTTCTGTCCATTTGCTGCCACTCCTGTGACAGGAGTTCTGAACGACAGGACCGCTCTTTGAACAACCCATCAAAAACAAGAAAGAAGTCTTCGATAATTGAATCGGAACTGATACTAATGAGACGGGCAGTGGTCAGAGCAAACAGCACGGGTTCGCAGGGGTTGTGGAGTGGGTTCAGGTCTTGTGATTGGGTTCAGGTCTTAGTTCTGTTTATGTGATATTCAATTGTTTGGTCATTGGTTTCGATCGATAGCCTCCAGACTTAATAAAAATAATTTTATTTCTATATATTAAACAATTGTCACTCAGAAGTGAATTCACGCGAATTGTTATCAAATACTAAATGAAAACAAATTAAATGTAAATTAATTTGAAAAACAGTTGGAAATCGTTCGCAAATATTAGCGAATTATTAAATAAATTAGTTTTAATTTGTTTCGAATGTTTGGAATCTGTAGTTTGGATTCAGTATTGATCGACACTTATATGTTTTTGTTAGCTTTGGTTCTTTACTTTGTTGTTGGCATTTATTTGCTTCTCAGTGGTCCTCAACTGAAGAAAAGCGAATAAATAACTTAATTCATGCGGTTATCGATGGCTTCGATCTCTGGCACTGCCATCAGAGCTATAGTGAGCACACATTTGCAAAGCGATTGCCATCTCATTCAATATAGAGAAGACATTGAAGACCTGCTCTCAAACAAAACCATTTCTTCGAGTCTTCTCTTCTCAAATAAATAATTCGGTAATTTGTGTAAGACTTTCAATAAATTTCTCCGAACGGTAGCTCTAATTCCTTATCTCTCGATCTGTCGCTCGCATTAGGCTTTCGGTCACTTTTTCATCGCAAACCCAATCTCTCATTCGTTTCATTCGTCTCACAACTGGATTCAGTGAACCAAAACCAAGAATATCTGATTCCATACACAAATAGCATTCAAAGCGTTTCATAAATTTATGTTTAGTTTTTAATAAAAATCCTATTATTCCATAAGAATTGAGTCAACGAATACAAATCCAAACATTTATTACAATATGTGATAATAAAAATAGTGATGATTTGAGGTCTCGTTTCTCTCATGAAATGCAAACCATTAGTATTTATTTAGTCTAATATCGAACAAAATGTGAAACAAGATTACAATACGAACTGTCATCCAATGGTTGTGTTTGTCTTCTAATAAAAACAAAGTCAAACTTTAATATTAGTTTTTATATAATATTTTATTCGCGGTATATATAAGTATAATAGCATTAGTGTAGTAGTCGTCGGATATTTCATAATAAAAAGTTTTTCGGCTCAGCTCTGGTCTCGAGCTCTGGAGCACTGGTTTGTGTGCACACGAATTCATTCATTTATAACATGGTTTTTGTAAGAACTTCCGAATTGTGATAAATGACCTCATCTTTATCCTCCAGTCTTGAAACTGTGCGCCGAAAGAAATTACCGAAAGGAGGGGTGAATTCAATATAATTCGTCGCCTAATCTGTTCGTCACTACATGTGATGTACAGAGTATTTACTGTATTTTATATTTCATAATAAGCAGTATTTCATAAAAGTTGGGCCAACGGGTGGTCGCGCGCACACCACACACACCACACACCACACAAGCACACCATCACTATATCCAACCGTATATTCTTTACTTTCGCTTCTTATATGAGTTTTCATATTATTATTTCATATATTATTTTATTGATATTAAATATAACACTCAATAGAGTAGAGAACCGGAGCCTCACTCTCGGCTCACTCTCGGCTCACACTCTTTCACTCTCTCCCTCCCTCTCCCCGATTGTCTAACGAGCTTAACCGGTGTGGAAATAAATTTATTTCATCCGATAATTAATGTTTGATCATTAAATTGAAAGTCAAAAACGTCTGAAATGTTAGAAAACCAGTTGAAAATGATTTGGTTTTGAGAGAAAAACATAAGACTTGCGAAACATAATAATAATAGCAATATATCATTGAATTTAATTACAAAGTATTAAATAAAAATCAAATAAAATGCGAACACTTTTTGTGTAAATTGTGTGCATTAAAAGTCAGTCAATTGAATCTCTTGACTGAGAATGTGTGTAATAAAGCGTCCTATAGTGAAGAGAGTGAGAACAGGGAGGACAGGGAGGAGAGAGAGAGAGGAGACAGAAGAGGGTGAGAATACCAAGAGATTTATCCAAATCCTGGACCATCCGCGACCTCATAAATGGCTCCGTTATTAAAGTCAATTTGTTGGTCTCACCCGCTGTGCCGGTGCTGGCAATCGCTGGCATCCAAAGCGAAAGTTTGCCGTCTCTGCCATCTCTAATAGACGGGGATCAAGACGTGAGTATAAGACTTCCTTAGCAACCGAACCATCGGCACAACCGACTCAACCGACCGCCGAATTCATACATTAAATGAAAACCAACTGAATTTGATTACCGTTTCCACTGTTGTCTCAAATACACTGAATCTCATAAAACAAACTGTTTATGAATCGATAGTATCTTTGATTTGATTTTCGAACAAAATTTATTCCTTTTATCGAAAATGTTTTGATAGGATCTGAGAATTAGCTGAAGATTTGGTAGAATTTCTCAGAACGAGGTATTCATAGCTATTGATTAAGAATAGCTCTGAAACTCTTAAGATTGAGTAAACTTCAAAAATGGCATTCTTTTGAGTTTCTTCGAGATCTTGAAAATCTTCGGCAATTTAAAAGACATTAAATAGAAGTAAGCGCTCAAACAAATTACCAAAAATAGTGATTTGAAAATCAGTTGAAATCTAAAGATCTTTGAAACTTAGAGAACGTTTTAATTGTTTCGATCGTTAGTTTATTTTTTCTTAATTTTAAGATTTAATGTTTGATTTGATATTTGAGTCGATGGGAGGTCTGGAGGTCTGTCAGGGATGGAGTATATGATGGTCTGTGCGATGGTCTGCCAACGCACTCGTCATCGGCAGTCAAATGGGTCTATAGATCGTGCTATGAATGCCTTATTAGATAAAACATGAATTCACTTGAATTAGAAAACCAACAAAACTGAAGACATATCTGAAGAAACATTAATTGGCTTCAAAACGGTTGAGCCGTCGTTAGGGACGCATATCTATGACAAGTGAGCGTCTGATATGATAGATATCATGCATTAAACGGCAAATTAGTTTCACTTTATAACTGGTAATTGAGATTATATTCGTCTCTTCCATCTCTTCCTAAGCGGCCGAACATAAAGTTAATTAAATACTAAAATCTCAGTCCAATAACGACTAACGACGAGACTATTTTTTCACTGATAAGCCAAATGGCAATTAAATCAATTTGCGCTCAAATGAAAACAATGAGATGTAATAATTAGACCGTTTCGGCACTGAATGGCTCAAAAAGTGCCAAAGGATAGGGAGAGGGAAGGGAAGGGAAGGCTAGGATCGAGAGGAGGGAGACGTTCGAAGAGGAGAACTATCGGTGACAACGATGAAGAAAAATTGGTTGACTCGACATCTCTGGCTTTGCTGTGAGAACATTGTGCAGACAATTATAGCGAGCAATTAAAAGATACCATTAAGAGCCTGAAGATAAGGCGAGAGACGAATATTGGCTTTTATTCTAACAGTTTATTCAATTTATAGGCCGAGCGCTGAGCCGTTGTCGCTCTATATATACCAATGAATGGGGAATCAGTTTCGCCAGAAATTAATTGAAGCGCACATCAAGATTGCAGTCATCATCGCAGTCGAGGCCACACCAGAAGCAAGAAATACCGAAATCGCTTTTTATCAACACAACTATCGCAGTCTATGCCAGCGCTCCGTTCAGAGCCGTTCTCACTCTTCCAACTATTGTCTGATAAGTTCTTTGACGACCAGATTTGTCACCAAAAATGATTCAAAATTTCATTGTCTGCTCATATATTCAGAATTAAATGATTGTATCTCTTGTGCCAAAAGATTGAATTTATTGGTCGCTCCACACTCTGTCCTCACTGTTTGCTTAGCGATCATAACCAGTGTTCACATCTCTTTGAGCCGATGACACTCCACAAACATAGCCACGACCGCAGACCGAAGACATACACAAAATGAGAAGAGATTGAGGACAGACTGAGGACACGCCGTCCTCTTGTATGCCATTAAATTCAATAAAGCGAGCGAACACTCGAACCGCTGTATTAAAGGACATATGGGATGATTCGCTCTCATAGATAGATGGGATTAAATGCCTTTTCTATCCGCCATCGACTGACTGAGCGCTAAACTGGACTAACTCTGGAGTAAACCCTATCAAAAAAGAATAGGAGTATTCTGTCATTGATATTAAACGATATGATAAGACATGAAATGCATTTTATGATATGATTTTGGGATAAGTCATCTGTCGGTTAGCGATGCCATTGTTGTAAATAAACCCAACCATAAGAGCATACAATCAGCCGAAGAACAGGCGGACCAAGAAATATGAGCGAAACACCGACTCATATATTATAAGCACATATAACGGATGGCAGGTATCAAAAGAAATACTAAATTGCCTTTTCTTACAACACTAGATCCAACTTTTCAATCGTTCATCGAATAATTGTATCTCAACTCTATAGTAGCGAACATTTAATTTATGTGTCAAATATCTCTCTCTCTCTCTCTCTCTCTCTCTCTCTCTCTCTCTCTCTCTCTCCCCTCACAATCAAATCAGTGTAGGCTCGGGAGCAGAAGAAAGGAGTGGCAAAGAAGTGAAGACGTGTTGGAATGAAAGGCAAAACACATCGAATAGAGTCTAACGAGAGTAACGATTTTTTTTGTTCTGACTTTGAATAAAGTGATCAGTTGTTTGGTAGCTGTCGGGTAGCTGTTGGGTCGCTCTAAGGTATGAGCCATCAGAGCGATCAGTGCCATCAGAACCTATCAGAATCGAGACAATTCCTCACAAACGGACAATTATGTTGCGTTCACTTTAGCCTGTGTTAGGTCTGACAACTATTTATCACTATTATATTATTAGACCTGTCTCTTAGTGTCTGACGAGATGATTCAGTATCTTTTCGGCCCTCCCGGCACACACCACAACACAACACCCGAATCGCATAAATAACTTTTTAATAAAAACGCTTTAACGCCATAAACGATAACAAACATTACTTAATAATAGGCGTCTCTCGAGTCCGCCATAGTTTGAAATTAATATCAAACTCACCATTAAATTAATGGCAGACCGAGTCTAAAGAGCTTTCTCGGGCTCTGAGAACGCCTTAATCATTAAATTCTGTGAATTATCACAAATGGCTTTTCGTTTTGTGTTTGAATGAAAATTTAAAGAATCGAAAGAAACGTTTAGTTAGTTTTGAAGAATATCACCGAAAAAGAAGATAACAAATGTTTAAGTCTTGGCTCACTTTCTATATCTACTCTTGAAAATCAATTTGACTTCTTTTGCTCGACATTTCATAACTCGGTATTAAATTTCTTTTCAAATTTATAATTAAATTTTCTTTCATTCAATAGATAAGCACTTTATTCGGACATTTGAGGCAATAAATTGAGCAAAAATTATAATAAGATTCTAATAAAACGATAACAATAAAGAAATTTGATTAACGATCGCCTTTTGGGCCTCTTTTGAGACCAATATTTATGAAATTCTCTTTTTCTCAGATAAATGGCTTAATATTTCTCAATATTTATATTCTCTGAATATCAAGAATAATCGATTCAATTCGTGAATCAATAAATTTCAATATAGGAATAAAATTTCGTTTTATATATTCCAATAAATATATTCCGATTCCATACGAATGAAGAATATTCTGATCGAAAATAATCCAATTTTTGTCTCATTTCTTATCAATTGTCAAAACTTTTTATTGCATTTCGATTCTCTAAAAACTATATATTCTGTTATCGAAAAGCAATAAAAGAGTTTTGACAATACATAAGAAATGAGACAAAAATTGAATTATTTTCGATCAGAATATTCTATTCATTGGAAATCAGATGACAATTTGGAGCAAATTCTTAATGTCTTGGACTTTTGAGTTTGTTTATGGCACGAAATAGGGCCAAATTGACTGTTCTGTTAGATAAAGACCGAAAGACCGGCACCACTGCCATGACTACCGTATCCGTACTTATATTGCATTCAATCTGAAGAACGGTGTAAATGGAGTTTCGATGCATGCAATGACTCCCAAGTCATTTGTCACTATCGCTGCACCGGAAGCGGACAACGAATACCCGAAGACTGAATTGTATTGAACAGTGTTTGAGCCATCGATACTATGAATGGCGAACCCAATCGTAGAGGAGATAAGTCTTAGGCACTCGACCGATACGATAGCACGTGTTGTGCGCTCCTAATCATAACTAGTGTGTCATTACTTTGGCCGAAGGATGTAATGCCCAGTCTTTTAGAGGATAATATGTGCCAATCAGTGACGTCACCGCAAATCCGGTCGCATATGATAGCGATCACCGAATGGAGAGACGAATGGATCGCCCAATGAATCGCCGAATGGGGTGCATATGAGCCGAACGCCAAACACTAAATGATATCTGATTTCTATTTAAGCCTATTTGGGTCTCAGCTCTTAGTAAGGCGTTTATCATATTATTTGGGGTTGACTTGAATTCAATCGAAACCACATAATAAACTTGCAAAGTGTGGCTCCAAATCCCGTCAACAATGAATTGGCAATAAAAGCAGAACCAGAGCTCAATCGCTACCAATATTAACATTACTACCAATTCTGCCGACCATTCACTCACTCTATTGCACTGATTCTCACATCAAATCTCTGATTATAGTGATTAGAAATGACTCTTTTGACTGCTTTGCATACGTTTGCACAATAATAACAGAGTTAGCACGAGATAGAGAGAGACAGAGAGAGACGGAGAGACACACAGAGAGGACAGAGTCGTGGAAAGACAAGAGAGAGTGGACTATACACTAGTATAGTGTAGTATATAAGCTGTTCTATTGTATTGTGTATTATATCGAGCAAAACAGCAACTGTTAAAGTGATTGCATTTGAATGGCTCTGAAAATTGAGTGAATAGTGAAATAGATTTGAAGTCTAGTGGCGTTAGACTTGTGGAGCGTTTGTAGGGCTGAGGGATAGTGAGTGAGTGAGTATTGCATCGCCGGTGCATATCATGGCATACATGCTATACATGTCCAGTGAAACGCGAATTCATTCAGTGACATATGCCAGTTGTCAACAGACTTGCTTTGAGAGCCAATACTTTCATAAGTGGAGTCACTTGAGCTCTGAATGAGCTCTCAATGGATGCAAAGTAAGCGCATAACAACTCCACTGTTGGCCACTCTTACGACTGTTACGATTCTGAAGACTCTGAACACTGTTAGTTCACATTTAGTTCACTTTACACCTCAAGACTTCTTCGAGCGTTCATCCTTTGAGAGGACAAAAGGTACCGACAGAATAGGACAGAATAGGACAGAATAGGCAATGACTCCGATCATTGCAAAAGACTTGACAAACCATTTATATGAAGTTAACTTCTTGACCATAGAATAGACATCACAACCAAAGGCAGACAATATCACAAAAACCATTTGCAACTGCTTTTGAATGAGTGGCGCCTCGACTGCTCTCAGAGCTCAGGAGCTGTCCTTTCAATTAGAACAGAATTCCAGTCAATTCGAGTCCATTGAGAGACCAAAGAATCCATTGAGAAAGCAATGAAACCAACGGTTAATCATTAATCGCAATCCATTTCGAGTCAGTTCTCTATTCTCTTTGATTGCATTCATTGACTCAAAGCTAATACTATAATAATATTATAATCTTTTCTCAATTATAAGTCATTAGTAATTGTAATGAAGAGTTTGTAACAATCGTGCGATTCGTAAATCAATTGTGATTTAGTGGTTATGAAAAGGAAAACGACGTTATAATCCCTAACCATATCATCAATCATAACAATAATATATTCAATGTATTAAACGTTTGACACATAAGGCGATGGAATAGCAATGGATTTGCACTGAAATAGCACTGAAATAACACTCTGTTTGAGACAAAAGGCGAACATAACTAAGAAATTAAATTAAACCTAAAATTATATGATTTGCTGCTAATCCTCGGTTACGGCAGGCATTGTGCCATCAAAAAGCAGTTTATCGCTACCATCCATACCATTGTGGTCGTGGATAACACCCACTGTGAGACGAATACTGACTTCGATTATAAGAAAAGTTTATATCAAATGTTAAATGCGATCGAAATGAACGCTCGCTTACGAGTAATGGTGTCTCAGATCTAATACTAATTGATTGTAGCGTTAATTATGCCATCAATTCATGTGATATATTATCGGATTTTGTGTTCAACGCCTTTACCCTAACAAACAAATGCTGTGCAATGAATACAACGTTTCCAACGCTTTTCCAACAATCGGATTATTATTCGACAAACGATTCGTAATTATCGCCGAAAAAATAATTTAGAGAAAAAGCAATTTTTCGAAATTATTTAATCAGTTAATCGTTTGAAAGCACATCAACTAAATTAAGTCATTAACCAATTTAGACGTAAAAACGCGGTAATTATTTAAACGACCAATTTATTCAATTTATTTAATCAAATTAGGATTTTTGCGAACAAAACTCCATTAGATTAGGCAAAGCAGAGGCTAATTGAGTGTCGGTTCCATTGGTTTCATTGGTCCGACTTATATACCCATACGATCTTAATTTGGTTGCCTTTGTCGGGGATCGGGAGTCAGAGCGCACGGTCTCTGCGCTCCTATTGTCAGAGGAATGCCATTTGACAGTCGACTCAATGCAGACTTCAATTTCAATGCAATTCATATTCACTTTATTCGCAAATTTAATTTCATTTAACACCAATTTCGGGACTAAATGTGCGACGAATGAGAAGTGTTTGACACGAACTCGAGTCCCGATTCGGTCTGTCGGCCAAGCATTGCATCTCAATATGATTTGGCAGTGCTTTGCGAGCATTTGTGGCGGTTGTGCGACAACTGCCGTCCCAACAGTAGTTCCAACAGTAGTGCCGTCACAATCGGCCGAAACTGTTTTGTCGAGCTATCTCTGCAAACGTTCATCGGTTCACTGATTTGAGAATAAATTATCCGAAAAACGACAACAGTTTAGGTCTGAATGGTTGTGAGAGAACCAGAATCTCACAAAACACTAATAGTCTATTTCACACTCTTTTTCGGATAATAGAAACTATTCTTCGGCGGAAACTTTGCTTATGGATGGCTGAGGACGACATCAAATTTATTCATTTCTCTCTTCCATTGTCGCCGAAGATCTCTCTCTGGCAATGGCTGCCGACCAATGGCTTCGACGACACAAGAGATCACAAATCGATTTACAATCATTGATACAATCATTCAATTTCTAAAATAAATGATTAACTCATCGGAAATCAAATAATGGAAAAAAGAAGAAATTTAATGACTTCGAGGAAAGTGAAGCCCAAAAGCGTTTCGATTCTTATTTTCCAATTTATTTTTCGCTGTTTATCCCGTCTATTAAGCCATGGCTTAAAACTTGATTTTGAATTATTATAGCAATCATTTAACTGACGCTCAAAATAATCTCAACGTTTGGACGAAACAAATAAATAATATCGCGTAACAAATGCTCTGAAAAACAGTTCAAACAATTGCCAAATATTTCGCACTATATTAGAACAAACATTAGGTTTTGATTTAATTTCATCCGTTTATATCAATTCTAATGGTTTTCTATTCATTGATGATTAAGTGGACCGAAAAAACACATTAAAAGGGTTTTTAGGAGAAAAAATGATTTTCTTTACTCACAAAATCTTGATTTCAATTCTAAGCGACAGCGAAAGTCTCGAAATGAAAAATACCATAATTTAATGGCATATAATATATACCATCAAAAATAGTTTTAACCCTCAATCAGATGCAAAGGAATCGAAAATAAGATGAAAAATCCATTTTCACGCCTATTTAACATTGAGCTCACGAATCCGTTTCTCTATTGAATAACTCAATGATTTTTCTCATTTCTGGTGTCGCGTTCTCTCTCTGTCTCTCTCGCTCTCTCCCGTCTCTCCCGTCTCTCTCTGGCTCTCTGCCGTCTCCCTCCTTGGCCTCCCTTTCCCTCTCCCATCATATTCACCACACAATCAGTGTTTCCCATATTCTTAACTCCATTCAAAATGCATAAAATCTTTACTCCAGTGACACCTCTGTGTCGGTTCTCTATTGGTTGAGAGTCGGGTCGACACGTATTCCTATTTCAATCTGCATTTAATGTTTTGCTGTGAAGTCATTTACTGTCGCTTTGGAGGCAAAAAATCTCCCGTTTATTCAAGTCTCGAGATAAGGTTAATCGGAACTCTATAACACTATAACGTTGTGCTCTTTTTCTTCTTTCCATCAAAAAATACAGTAATATATAAACGCAAACGATTTACTTCTGCTATTACTATAGTATGTATTTTTAAGTTAAATGCAATTCAATTCTCTTTTCCAACACATATAGCACTGCCTTATAAGCAATTTCGGGTAATATATGGTTCCCCTCGACTTCCGTCCCCCTAATGTCAGTAATGGGTATAAAAGTGATCAGAAAATGATTGCCATTACAGACGAAAGTTTTAAAAAATTCGTATCTAAATCACAATCTCTTGAATCGCTTATAAATCCCGAGTTTTGTATAATAATAGCCATTGAAATAGATTTGAATTAATGATCGCTAAATAAATGGACTAATATTTATGAAAAGCAATTAATAAATCTTACATTTCAGACAATTTAGACTATAATTTGTTATTTCAAATCAAATATTTAATTATAAACAGGAAATTAGATTCGAGACAAAGGGTATGTTCACTGACGACACTTCTTCTCCATTGACATCCATTGACTTCTTGCACATACGAAGACTAAATTTATTCCAAATGAGCATAAAATATAAATAGATTTGAATGAATAAAATGTAAATTATTTTCGTAGAAAAGTAACAATTTTTGCGACACTTTTCAAGTATTTCTCTTTTGTCGGCAAAAATTGTGAAGAAATAGTGTTATAAATGAGAGCCAAATAACAAAAGCGTATTATTGATGGCACAGGATTTGCATCGAAGGAAAGGGTCGTTAGAATTCATTTGATAGAAATATTATGCAAAGAAATACAGACATTAATTTGCTATTCAATGGCTCGACGACTGTCGCCATCGACACAAAGCCCAAGATGTGAACGCTTTGGCCAACACTCACCTCATTTCATATTCAGATCATATTCATAGGATTTATATGAGCCTAAGATTTAGGCACTAGTGGTGAGCCTAACCATCACTACTGCCAGTCCTTTAGAGTCCTCTACGCCTATCCTTAGCTCCACTATAGAGCCAATACTCAACCTTTTATTCGAGTGATTGATCGAAAATTTCAAATATAAATTGCATTCAAAAAACTTCAGTCAAATCAGTGAACAACTTATCGAATAATCATTTCTTATTTGACACTCAATTGGCATAAAATCAATAAAATTGAAAGTAATATGAGGTCAAGACATCAATACATGCCTTTGAATGACAATGGAATCGATAACACAAATCGTTTGCCAAATATTTGCATCAAATAGTTGATTGGCGTTCAGAATGAGCTTTGTCTTTGTCATTGTCTTCTGTCCTCCTCTTTGACGCTAATATGAAAATAATTGCTAAATAATTATCTCTGAATTTTAGTCAACGAATTAAAATAAATATACATTTTATTGATTTTGTGCTAAACTCAGTGCAAAGTCAGTGCAATCTCTTATCGAAAGCGATCGCATTTAGCGTCGGATCCAAGAGTTGATGGTCTCATCCATAAGTAAATTACTTGAAAGGAGTCGCGGCTATGGTTTGACGGAAGTGCGGAAATTTGGAGGCACTGTCATCAGTGACAGAGGCGTCGGATGATCGCCGAAGTCATGCATTATGCAAGAGTCAGACCAAGAAGTGCCACGATTTACATATTCTCGGTCTTCACTGAGTCTATACTTCCAGAGCTTACTCTCAATGAGTTTAGAGTTCATCCTTTGCTAAAAAGATCGACGCTTTGGATGCAAAGCCGGGTTCGGGTTTGCCTTCACTGCCATCAACTCGTTCTCAATATTGGCTCCACTGATGATGGGTTGTCTCAAACCAAGTGCTTTGCATAAGAGTAGAGCAGAGGATCGCACAGCAGCTGAAAATCCCTTTACGTCAAGAGGTGTTCGAATTGAATCCTAAGAAATATATGTCTCTAACAAGAAATGATACTCTTTTTCACATCATCTCAACTCCAATGCACTCAAATCGAGTCAGTTTTGCATAAATAAAAACTACTTATATTTGAAAGTTTAATGCTTTGTGTGAACACAAATATCAATAATAATAATTACGAAACAAAATTTTAGTCAAACTTATAGACTGAGTTGTGAGCCCTGAGCGCCGACAGGGATCTGACGACGCCTTCGGTCACGACTAACCTTCAATTAAGTTTTTAGCTATTTTAGACATGCTTAATGCTTATTACCCGACCATTTGCACTGAACAGCACTTGTTTGTGTTCGGTTAGCATTTATAAGTATGGTATTTACCACTTCAATCAATTGGCATGATTTGGCACCATTGACAACAAGCAGGCATATGACCAAGCACCTACATATGACCGCTGTCGCCAACTCATACACATTTGAGTTGGCGTTTCAGCCAAAGATTGTCTCATTTGTTGTGCAATATATGTCTCAAAGTTATGGTCAGTCAAGTAATTATTTGATTTGACATTTATTTGGTGGTCGACTGTAGGCCGAGAGCGCTCTGACAGCCATTAACGCCATTAACACTAATTATAGAGAGAGTGCACAGACTTTGTTGAATCGGATATAATGATTGTGATGGTTGTGATGGTTGTGATGACACCCACAGAGTTATAATGCATTTGTTCGATAGTTTTCCCGTCGTTTTCATTGTGAGAAGATTAAAGACAATAAAACAACGGCTGGCAGTCAACGGATCCAATGGGGGCGGCGATGGGGTCGGACTTGGGGTCAATTTGTTTGTTTTATGCATACAATCAATTGAAATGAAAACCTTATGACTCGTAATCATAATTCAGTGTTTTTGTCAGAGAGTGGTCCCGAACGGAGACCAGTGTTGGGGACTCTCCACCAGTCTCTCCATCAGTCGGTCCTCTAAGTCCTTTCCGACCAGTCCTACGCTAATCACCGAATCAGTTAGAGTCAGACTGTTATTAAATTTTGATTCTGACGTCAAATATTGGTTTCAAATTGTATATCACTGTTCATTGCATAACACAAAACCTAACTCGAGCTCAGTTGGAGATTATTATTGCGATCACTGATTCATATTATATTGAATTATATTAAATACGGACTACAAGTGAATTACAGGCAATGCAAGTGATTCCGTGAGTCATAGCCAGAGCTCTGTTGGACGGACAGAATATATATACTGACGGCACATACGAGTCATCCCTCCGACGGCTTCCAGTTATTAAGAATCGCAGACAAAACGCTGTTATCTCTTATCTAAACGTTTCATCTTTTATGGCATTAGAGTTTGCATTGACAGACAGTTTGTCCGATAAATACAGCAATCGTTGCAATGGATGTGCAAAACATATTAAGTCATATAAAGATAATGAAAAGCCTTTTCGTTCAACTATTAAACGTATTAAACGACTTCATTCACTCATAAACTCTATTATCAAATTCCTATTATCAGTCGCTGACAAGAATTCGCTCGTTTGAGGTATAAACTCACCTAATTATGCATTCTTATAGAGAAAGTAACTAAATATCTAACTAACTATAATAACTTACTAGTTATGGATAGACATTAAAACTTGTTTGCAATTTGTTTTGCAATAAAATAAATATCTTAATTACAATTACTCACACATTCATGTCATCAGAGTCTAAGCCATCACATACTTCGCGAATCTATTTTAATAAGTTTATCAAAATTTGAAAAGAAAATAATGAAATTGCGATAAAAGGAAAGCCTGAGTGAAATGTCGGAGAGAGGGCTACGCTTTGAGTAGAGTTAATGCAAATCTTAATTTAAGATAATTTTCTTTTATTACACTTTTTGGAGTCATTTCTCCATAATTTTCTAATTATTATTTCAAAATCATTAAACCGCAGGAAATTAGAGCACAAAATAATTATCCGGAAAAGTATTTCTAAGGCAAAAGTCGTGTTGGAAAGAGGTCTGTAAGGGTGTTATGGAAGGCCTTCCACAACACTTTGCACCCGACCATAGCCGAGATAAGACTTGTGACTGAGAATTATTATTAATTTATCCAATCTTTTGTGTCATATCGTGGTCTTCGTCAGCGATGATGACGTGTTTGCCATCATTGCCATCAAAAGCAATTGTGTTTAAGACTCCGTTAATTAAAAATTAGTTTTAGACGAAGAGCCGAACCAAAGATCTGTCACTCAATGAATGGATGGTTTGATTTGTGTTGTCTTCAGACGTCTAATGTCTATAAGATTTGGCGCAAAAAATTAAGTCTCAGTCGAGTGCTTCAACTCTATGTCGGACTGAATCAACTTATTTCTACTTATTTCTGATCCTTTATCAAACTTCCAGCCAAATAAATCCACTCTTGGAGTCGAAGCGGTCATAAACTGCATTTGGATGTGCTTTGGATGTGAGGGGAAATTGGCGTAAATGCCTGTAAATGCTTTATCTGAGCGCTACCTCCCGAAGGGATGAATGAATTGTATATAATAGACATAATAGAGAGAAAGTATTGGTTCGGTCGAGCAGTAGAGCAGTAGAGCCGCTCATCTCTATTCGTTTGATTCGACTATTCGTTAGTTTGGATCGTCTTTTATTTGGAGGACTCTCTTATCAGTGGTTCCTTTTTAGCAATTCTTTGCCAATACCAGAGGATTAGAGCCAATACAAGACCGAAAGCAATATTCGTCTGTCGCCAGCATTTTGTCTGTCAAACAGTATTTGCCGTCAAATGTCGACCAAATAATAACAACAAATACAGAGTTCGTGCGATAGAAATAATATAAAGTATAATATAATAGGAATAGTCTATTGAATTGATGCCAATAACTATGAGAGGGGTATCGCAAACACCGATTCCTCATTTACTTCAGTTTACTTCAGTGTATTATATTAGGGCTAAGACTTATTGGTTGTGCCGACACAGAGCCCGGACTCGCTCTGCCTTTCGATATTCCGGAAATGATGCTAACAGTGACTCGAATTCACAATTGAGAAGCTCTCTCTCTCTCTCTCTCTGGCTCTCCCTCTCTCTGACTCTCTCTGGCTCTCTCCCCATCCATCCCTCTTTCTCTCTTCGGGTCCGCTCTCCATCTCCATCGCTGACAGCTTTGATTCGGTAGTTTTTATCTTGAAATGGGTGTCGACTCAAATAATAACAAAAGGCAAGTGAGAGACACAGAGAGAGGCAAAGAGAGAGACACTGAAAGACAGACAAACACTTTATTTAATATCACAATAAAGGCAACCAAACATAAAACTAACTCTGAGTTAACTCTCTTTATATTTATAGATATATATATAGCGTATAAATACCGCACAAATATAATCACAAATACAGTAAACATTTAGCTTCCGTTAGGCGAAGGGCTAACTCTGGTGACAAAAAATTTGGAATCATTGGCGGCAGTGCTCTAATAGGGCAACGGATAGTATTTCACGGCATTGTTATCTATCAACATATTAGCAAATGTGGACGATATTTAATGGACACACTTTTTACGCGTGGATAACCATTACGGACGGAAGGCTAGCCTGAGCTGACTCTTTATCTCAGCCATTGAGTCCCAATAAGAGAAAATGTAATTTTCTTTCGCCGATAAGAACCAACCGAATAGCTATTGGCCTCAGATTGGACTCAATTGCTGTAATGAATGCTTTACTTCAATGGCTGTCATTAATTGACAGAACCCGAGACAAAAGACGTCCAACACATCCAACACTAACTAACCGTTAATTTTAATTTCGGGCTAATTATTCGTCCAAAAAATAATTAATATGAACAAAGATTGACTGATGATTGGATCGTTAGATCATTAGACGGCACCTAATCTGACAAACAAACGAACATTTTTTGCGCTCAACTAAAGATCAGATCAATTATTAGATTTGTAATCAATTCTTCTAATGTTAGAAGAACTCAACTCAACTAAACGCCTGATCTGAAGGCGAGCACAGGTTTAGCGCTCTTTTGTCTGTGAAATTCAGGCAATTCTTAGAATCGATAATAGTTTTAAAGTCGAAAATTTTAGTGCAAAATATTTCAAAAGGGGCTCTCATTCTGTCCGCTCTCCGGCTCTGTCTGTGACTATTGCCGAATCGATTCTGAATGCTTAAACTGTTTTCAAGTGGTTCTGGCCTTCGAGTGCTGTTACCGATAAGGTCGGGACCGGCAGTCTATATCAGACCTGTGCAGTCCTATTCGAGTGGCGCATATTTATTCTCTCCTCAAGCAATTCAACAATTTTGAGGCAACCGATGCCTCCAATGCTATACTGGAGCCCAATAGTGGTTGCAATACTTGCAAATTGGAGGCAACTCAGGGCAACACAGGGCGGGACCAATCGTTACTCTTTTGACGACAACGACCGCGTTCACCAAAAAGCCAAATAAATTAACAAACGCCTGACTGTGGCTTAATTAGAGTGAACACAACCGTCCGGTGAGTCGGAGTCGGGGCCCGAGAGGGACCACAAATAGCTCTGAGACCAAGGCTTAGGCCTACCTATGCTATCATACGTTTACGACTTGTCATTAAAGGCCTCTAAGGATAGGAACATATAATACATATAATACTCGTAATTGAAGTGACAAAAAGTGTATTTTGCCGTCACTACAGAACTGTACAAACCTTTGACAGCTTTACCTTAATTATACTGTAAGTCAACTCAACTTTAATATCAAGCAAACCAACCAAAAGACTGACTCAACCGAACCCAATCTCGAGTTAGCCCTAAAGGTCTCCCAATTTCTTAGCCTCCGAGAAGTGATTGCATTAATGACTGAGTGGTTGCCTATGTTTGCCATTTGTTTTTTAGCCAAGTTTTAAATGAAATCTCTCTAATCGTTTCCAATTATTCACTCACTTGTCATCTCTAAGACCGGAGACAAACAAAAAGACCATTCATTTTAGTATTTTTGGTGAACAAGTCTTCACTTAAGAAGAAGAAGCGAAGAATAAGTGAAACAATATTTAACAAATTAGCAAATTTAGCAAATTTGAGCCCATGATTGAGCCCACGATAGTTTGATAATATGTTAATGAATATATTGTCATCATTTGTCGAATTAATTAGTTTGTCATTCTTGTCATTCTTGCAATGACCTCAACAATTATCCGAATCTCATATCTCTTTTACTGAAATTTATTCTAAAGAAATGTTTTAGAATTAGAAGAACTGGATATCAAACAGTTTGAGGCAAAACTCGATAGAACTGAAGCCGACTCTGACTCTAAACAAGAGATAAGAATTCTTTTAAAACTAACGGAAAATAAATTTCAATTAATTGTAACGAATTATTTATTAATTGTCTTTTCTGTATGTCATAGAAATCCAATAAATCTTTTGATATCTTATCGCTTCTTAAAAATAATAGTCTGTTCGACAGCAGAGCCGAGGATCCGATCCCAAGACTGTTGAGCCCATTGTTAGAGCCCTTAGTTTTAGTCTAATCGCGATCTAAAAGTGATAAACGATCGGAGAGTTTGAGTGAATAACTGATTATTTGTTCAAAACTATTATCGAGAAAATCCCACAAACGATCACTTCTTTTGCTGATTGTATACCGTTTTGAAAGCATATAATAATAAAATAATTTATCAAACATTTCGGTGAAAAGTTTGGTT
>JAQGAJ010000032.1:0-28488 GCA_034689365.1 Liebstadia similis | reverse complement strand
AATTAATACGCGATGTAAACAGAATTCAGATAAACATCCTTTTCCTTAGAGATCGTAAACTTTTGGTCGAAATCTTTCTATTATTCAAATATGTAAACCGAAAGATCAGAAATGTTTTGCTTATTATTTATCAAAAAATTCATTAAACAAAATCAAATCATAACCTCATTCCCATAATATCGAGGTATAGATTGAAAAATGTATTTCAATTTCCTTCTGAATGAATACATATTTTCTCATTTCGTTCAATATTAGAGTTCAGAGAACTCTTGAATTTTTCGCTTTAATTAAGAATAGCTTTCATTTTATTTTTATTCGAAAACCAATTTATTATTTCATTAAATAAATGCTTTAATGCATAAAAATAAAAATGTTATTTCTATTGCGATAAAACTAAAATAAGAGATAATCATTTGAAAGATAAAAAGATAATAGACTACAAAAATAACTATCGTTTGAATCAACGATCAACTGATCAGAGCTGACGGCAATGATTTGGGAATATCTTCTCATTTGGTTTTATCGATTTGAGATCGACATCGAATCAAATATAACGTCAGAGTAAAGAGTAAAGAGTTAGGTCATTAACACCTTTCTCTCGGGCAGTACTGCGTTTCGAGACTTGGATTTTGATTACCTCGTTATTTGTCGAATGCAAACCATTATAAGTCTTTAATAATTTTCCAATAGTTTTATGTGTTTTATGAAATATAGTCATTAAAAAGAGATTATATGAAGAGATGGGAAGACATTTGACGACAAACAGAGTGCAGACAACTGTTTAATACCAAAAGTATCGCTCGAAGTCCTCAAAAGAGATCCTCATTTTCGCTGAATATTAATGTCAAATAAAACAAAGAAAATTCACATAAGATTTGGTCGAATGGTGTGTAAGAATGCATTAAAAGTTGTATTCATTGAATCAAATTGTTTTCATTTCTTCAGATCTGATGAATATTTAATGAAATAAAACCCAGGCTTTAAGCCATCGCTCGCTTAGCAAAACATGAATTCAAATGATTTTTTGATGAAAATTGTTTCGATTCTCATATATTGAATGTTATAAACTCGACATTCATTATATAGAAAGTCCAAAATTAATTAATTCTCCAATTCTTTAATGAAAGCGAAGCCGAAAACCACTCAAAATATTAGATTCAAATCCAGAGTTCAATCGTTGATAACTCCGAAGCGAAATATTCCCCGAATTTGTACGAAAATAAAATTTAATTAATCGACTTTGAAATCGAGTTGATATGAATTCGAGTGAAAGTAACAAAATTGTGAAAAGAAATTAACTTCGAATCCATTGGCGAGTAAACCATTTTGTTATCTAAACTCAAAAATTTGAGTTCACTTTTAGCCAAAACTGATTTCAAAGCGATTAAAAAGAGCAGAATTTTTGTGGCATAAAGTGATTTGTGATGAAAAATGAGTCTCGAGTTTAGTCGAAACAATATTAATGAGAGCTCACGACTAATTAAATTTGTCTTTTGATTGTCCGTCCATTCATTCATGACTTCGGAACGAATGAACAAAAATAATTGTCTGAAGACCTGACAAAAGGGATGAACAGAGACGTGACGACAGAGAATAGACTAATAAATCAAATATGTATTTGTCGTCTGAAATATATTTATCTAATTAAACGAAAAATTCATTTCCAAATGGATTTATATCTCAATAGATATGAATGACTTTGCGATAAATGTCTTAAATCATGCGTTTTTTAGCTTAAGATCGACGAACCAAATGATTATAAAAGTAATATCGCATTCGAGATATGAGACAATCAATTATAGAAATATTTTATTCAAATCACTAACGCTTTTTGAGTCGACGACGGAATTGGATTAAGGCTTAAGAGTTCGGAAACCCTTTAAAACATTTTTCAGTTTATTTCTAATGCGATCCAAAGTTATGGCGAATCTGTTTCGGCAAACATTACACCGAATGTAAGGTTAGTGTAATCTGGAGTAGAGTTGAGAGGAATGGAGAGGAATAGAGAGGAATCGATCGATTTGTGACATCCAATGCCATTCCCCTTATTATACATGAGTTAGCGTTTGTTGCCTTAGAATTATTATATACTATATATGACTCCAGTTTTTAACATTTGTTCGAAACCTTTGCTAAAAATAGAGAAAAATCATCGAAAGATATAGAAATTTATTCGAAGAGAAACGAAACGCTTGGCTATTGTCAAGAGTTTTGAATGGGTTGAGACTCGAGAGCGAAGACTCAAAGAATGAATGAATATTTAGAGAGAGAACTAACAAAAAGAATTGTGAAGTATTGCAATGCAAATGACTGGAAAGTAAAGTATCGTTTCTATCGTTTTCAAAGTCAGTCACAATTTCTTTATCAGTCGGTGCGAAGCGATTGACTCAAAAGTATCGGTGCGTTTGACCGATAGATACTTCGGATATAATATATCGCTATTTATATTCAAAGCGAAAGATTTTAATGCATTCTTATACACAAAACTCTTTCTCAACAGAAATGTGAACATAAAAATGGTTTGGATCTCATCAATAAACTACTCTTCTGTTGGATAGAGGGATGAAAAAACTGGAAACCCATTGAATGGATGGCAGTTTGCAGTCAAAGAGAATATACTCTTCAAAAGTCATATACGAGAAGACATTAAAAGTTTATATCCAATGATATAATGGCGTAAAGATTGCCACCAAATGACTCGAACGCCAGAGTTTTTCATTTTTTATAAGTTTCTGGTTTATTAGCGAACAATGGAAAAAGTTGTCGACTCATACCCGACTCATACTATACCCGAACCCAAAGCCAAGCTGTGACCCAATCGGGAGTTCAAAAGCAAATTCTCTGCCAATAAAGCGATTCTCGGATTCATTATTTGTAAATATGAGTCAACGATAGGAAAGAATTTAATATAACTAACGATTAGTTCGTTAGAAATGAATCAGAAAATTGAAAACTGCTGTTCATTAAAGGGATTAATGATCTTCTTTTCATTGAATCAGTTGTGCTCTTAATTATAAAGTCGTCGGTTCGACAGCACTTAATACCAAACTCAAGAGTGTATGCGCTCTGAAAGGCATTGAATTTGTTTTTGTGATAATCTTTTGTGAGCACACATATGGGGACCGAGAATACAATAGTAGAGACCGATAACAAGCAATTTCGGTGTTTTTTATTTCTGATGTTTTTGTGTTAAAACAGTTAACATTTCGGGAATTAATTAATTAGAGGAATATAAGAGAGAATACAAGCGCTCACTAATCACTAATAATAAATCTTTTGTATTATCTCTGCTCTCGTAATGAGATTTTTCCTATAAAATGATGTTTGAATTCGTCCGGAAATTAAAATTCAACACAATTTCAATCACTTGTAAACTAATAGCGATTTTATATTTATTGTTAGCGAAAATAAATCTATTTTAATGTAAAATATAATTCACTAAAAATATGTACAAATGTTTCGCACATTTGTTTGCCGTCGAACACAACCAAACACTGAACGGAATATCGATTTTATGCAAATCTTCAAAACCGAGAGCCGTCGCCGAAGAGTACAAATCAATTGGAATTCAGATCGGGTTTAGTCTTCGCTAATCACTATTACATATATTCGCAAATCCTTTGATCGTTTTTAATAAAGGGATTTATTTTTGGCAATCATTGGGAGACAATCATCGGTTGATTTACTGGTGACGATAAGATCTTCGGCTCAGATCATACGATCGCTACTTATTTATTCCTTATTTATATTCTGCAAAAAGAAAACATAATTGACATCAAATCATAAATAAATCTTTTTTATGGCCTTCGTTTGACCCGAGCGCTACTTTTTGAGGTCAAACTTACGGCGAGTATTGGATTGCAGTTTATTTTAAAGAGAAGAGTGTTTTTACACTTAAGTGACATTGTTTTTAGGTTTGGGGTTAGCTCTCAGATGAACAGATTAGACAAACAGATTGACTACAAAAAGGTCGGATCCGATAAACTGGAGAATTGAGGCCAAAAGTGTATGTCATCGGGCGATAGACACCATGCGATGTGTGAGGACTCGAGTGAGGACTCGACTCAATCATTCGGATGTAAATTCTAAGCACTGGTCGACAGCCATAAAGCGCTCATTCAATGAATTACTGAATTTTAATTTACATTTGAAACTCGTTTTTCAATTTTGTTTCTCAAACTTCTCTCTTATCGGTCACTCATATCACAAAACGGCAGTCAAATCAACAAATTTTTTATAGAAAAAACATATAATTTATTCGATAGTATTCTCAAAGTTTTCAAATGAATTCATAAATTTTTATTTTCTTTCGCATAAAAGTCTATTTCGGCCGTAATTTTGAAGTAAAATTGAATTAAATGAATGACTAATTTGCTTCGGATTTAGGACTCAAACAGTGAAATAAAAATAAATAATAAAAATTCATTTGAATTTCATATGCTTTTTGAAAATGTTTATCTAATAATTCAATAGTTTTAGAGCCATTCGAAGCACTGATTTCATCTAATATTGAAGTAATGGAAAAATCAGAAGCAAATAATGACTTACAAAATGAGACGAGACTTACAAATCATAGGAAGAGTGGAGTGAATGCACGCTATGTCTAAAGAAAGCCATAACTGTATTATCAGTGGACTAACAAATGCCATTCCGACGGACACTGTCTGCCAATGTCTACCAACCCGGGAGTCAGTGCCGACCGTTTCCCTCGGGATCTATGGAACAGATTTGGAGCTAACTCTGAGCCAAATAATAGGGGATTTCGATGTGCGATACCAATAGACAAATACAAACGATTCATCTTTTAAAACATTGGTCTCCAATAAATTGCTTCTCAAACTCGCCATAACTTTGCGAATCTCCAAACGAGCGAAGAACTAATCAGATTGAAAATACATTTCTCCCATCGCTATCGATCCAAACGGACCCACAAGGGGTGGACTCTCGGGCAGACCTTCGGGGGCGGACACAACTTATTAGTTTATCACTGATGTATTACTTTTGAGAAGAGTTTTATTCTGAGATTATTTTATTTCTCTTAAAATTGATGACAAAATTATGATTTGAGACATAAGGAAAACAATGTCTGAGTCGATGCCATCCTTTTCTGTGAAGTGTTTCACTCAAAAGTAGAGCAAAATGTCATTCATTTCGGCGAAACTAATGCCTTATATCTAATTAAACTAAATTTAAATAATTTCTGGTTTCGATTCCAATTGTGAGCTTAACTTAAATGCAAATTCGTTGCGCTTTGGCTCAGATTTGGATCACTTAATAGTCAGTCAAAACATCTGCGAATCGATAATCAAATTATTGTTCGCTTAATTGGAATTAAAATTTCAAATCAATTCAAAGAATATTCCGTTCGATTAGTAATGCCTGAGTCGGAAGAGTTGAGTCTTCAGTTCGTGGAATCGATTTACTCATGCAATCAATCATTTATTAGACTTAAGAATAAAACTAAAATTGAAAACAAATTTAACGAAAAAAATAAGAATAAAATTCTTCGGGGATTGGATTACATATAACAACAATTATATTGAAGTAATTTTTGTTGAAAGCATTTGTCTGTTCTTGTCTTCGGTGAAACTCTCCCCTAAAGCCAACATTGATTACATCGGCAATAGATTGGCGTTTAATCAAACTTTTTGCTAATAATCTAATGGAAAGAGAATCAAAACTATTAAAGAAATGCTTTTCTCTTCTATTAGTTCCAGACTTTCGTTTCTGTTGTCAAAAATTTTTGCGAATTTTCCGTTTCATTCAAATGTCTTTAGAATATGTTTATTATCTCTTCGAGGCTTTCATTACTTTCTGAAGCCTTCACTCTGAAACTGAATTCATATGAGAAAGCGATCAAATCTGAACCACAATTCAAATATTTGATGCAATGCTCACGAAATACGAAAATTAATGCAAAGGAAAATCCATTTCTGCCTTGAATTCAAATATATGTGAACTTTTCGTTTCAAATAGAGTGACATTTCTTCCAATATGTGTCTCAAATAAGGAAAACCTTTTTTTGTTGGAATTTTTGGTTTGAAAAGCTGAGCAAAACTGAGACCCAAAGCAATTTCATATTCGAGATTATTTAGCGATAAAACAATCTCTGAATATAATGCAAAACCAAAATTCAATTCTGAATTGCCTTCAGTTTAAGCGATGTTTTGATTATTGAATTGAAAACAAATCTCTCGGTGTATTCGAAATTCATATTTTCAAATGAATTTAGTGAACGATTCAATGGTTAAACTAAATTCTGGTTAAGACGTTTTGCTGTACTTTGGCCTCAATTCTGTTCATTTGTTTTTTCGGTCAATTTAACAGCACTTCTGAAGACTATACTAAAGTCAATACTTTTATTAGTTTAGTTCAAATGTGAGACTTTTGTTGGCAAAACAGTTCTTAATAGAAATTAAATGAAGAGAAACAATGGGTTTCGAGTGAAATAAATTTTGCAAATAAAGCCATTAATGTTCACAAAAACGACACGACTTTGACTTCAACTGAGTTATCGACTCTTTGTTTGATAGGATTTTTGCAAAGCAAGGGATTATCGAATCGGTTATGGCTTATGGAAGAGAAGATGCTCTCAAATGTACTTCAGATCTGTTCCGAACTCAATGTCCAAACGATTGCTTAAGTCTTAGTCGGCTCTAATCGGAGTCACAAACGAGATTCACATCAAAAGGATTTCATTAAAGGAAAGTTTTAGTTTCAGTGATGACCTCAACCACTGAAACAACTGTTCCGATGAAACACTGGTATAATTGAAGAGCTCTTGGATTGGCTTTTAATTGCATATAACGTGTTATGTCGTAAATACAAACACAACTATTAGATAATAATTGTCTCAACAATCGACTCAACACTTAATGATATACTAATGGCCAGACATTCCGTCAGACAAACCCCTGTCCTAAACATTAGCTGAAGAACAGAACAAAAGAATTAAAAAGAGTAATAACGTTAAACTAAAGCCGTTATCGGTTGACAAATAAAGCTAACAAATTAATGACTGACCGAATCAGAGCTAATATAACCGAGTGATCAGTGGATCACTCTTGAGATGAGTCAACAGTTCCATTGTCTACCGTTTCCCGAATGCAGTCCGAAGTAACCGAATCTCAAGTCTATTCTATCAATAATGAGTTCAAATGTCTTAAGAGAGGCAGTGCTGAGGAAGTGGACACACATTTCCTTTCAGGAAATTTCTGTTCAGAGCCTTCTTTCAAGTCGTTTGAGATGTCAGTCTTGGAGGAGAGGCTCAGAGACAGACGACTCACCACATGCTGTACTTCACATCGATGTTAAGCCAAACATCTCATCTGAATTCGGGATTCAATGTCTCAGACATTTCCCAAATAGTTCTCCCATTTATTTGCTATCGATTTTTGCATTAAATCCATTGAATAAGAAAAAGATTTGATTACCATTTGAATATTGAATTGAGAGAAATGAAAATGATTGGAATGAATGTGGTTGAATGTAGTTCAAGGTAATCAATATTGTGATCGATGTGGTTTCGCAAACCAATCGATTGTATTTCAAACTTAATAATTATAGAATAATCATTAAAATTATTGAACGCAAGGGAATAATCGCGCGGTAATGAGACTAATAATGACTTCTCGATTAGACACTAATAATCATCGGTTAAGCCTTTAATAAAATGATTTCTTATTCTTCATTCAAATTATTCAAAGTCTCGCAAATTGAATGCAATTTTGATTCAGTGAATCAATTCTTGTCATCCCTGACCTCGATTTCAATTATTCAAACCCTAAGACTACGAAAGCTATTAATAAAATCTAATATGAATTTAATGGTTCTTCGGATCACTCATTGAATACGAAAAATCAATAAATAAATAGTAAATTGAGATAATCTCGATATTTATTGGTAATTATTATCTCAATTTATTTGGAATCGTTAGATGACTCGGATTTTATACATGAATATTGAGTCAAACGAGTTATTCGATTCCAAACAAGGATTCTTGCAATCAATTATCGGACGCCCACTGAATCCGAGCTCATCCTTATGTTAATTCAAGTATTTTTGATTAACTCAACTCATGGACAGACTTTGCCACACAATTTTGGTCGTGATATCAAATATTTGTCTTTCTATTCTGAGTTTTCAATCAGGAAAAGTTTGTTTAGTAGTGTTTATTCAATTCTTATACATTTCTAATGTATTTTTTTTATAGAAAATCTCATTTCATTGGAAACTTTGGTCACAGAGACCAAGACTGAGCTCATCCGCGAACACAAAAGGTCTCTATTTATGGTCGTCTTTGTTGGCCATCATTTTGCAATCCTTTAATCATTAGACTTGACTTTCAAAATATTTTAATGACGTTTTTGTAATTGAAGAAAAAGTAAAAAACATTTTGACCTAAATTATAATTATTTCACTAACGATATCATATCATCTCATCTGCAACAACAACAACAACAACAATAACTCTTTTGCAATGGTCTTCACGTCGTCTGAGTTCGTGAAGACCTCAGACCTTCCCTACTATTCTCAGTCCCACTGAATCTCTTGTCTTATGTTTGCATTTAATTATTCAAATTGAATGCAATTTCTGACGGCTTTTGGCGAATAAATTGTGAAAATGTTTCATAAATTAAAAGATTTATAAGAAATAAGAATTGTTTTCAATTGTATAACACTTCTCACGAATTTGTGGATATCTTTCTCATCGAAAGCGTGAAATCAATACTTTTATACAATTAATTATTTTCACTAATATCGTGGTCTTTCGTTCGAATGCCTTCCGAATTAGATTTAATTAACTAAATCAAAGTCTGAGCTCATAAACAATTAATTACATTCAGCCTCGGATACGATATTTAATAATTTGATTCGAAAAGCATTAATAATTAGACGATTAATATATGATTTTTGGCGGAGAAGCGAACCTCTGATGAGTTAAAGTAATTAATCAAAGATTAAAGTGAAATATCCGCCGATATTGTCGGCCATTATGATCATGGGATACATCGGCTGTTACTTCCGGTCGACGACTAATGCTCTGATGTATTGGTTTAACAAAACAATTAATGAATTTGGAAAATAAAAATAAAAGAATATTCCGGATATGGGTTCAGTCGATAGTATTCTGTGGAAGAAACAAAAAAAAGTTCGAAATCCGTTTCGAAGCCATTGTTTGCACCACTTATTTATCAAAGTTCACGAATCAGATTACGTATTGTAATTAGAAAATAGTTTTTATCATTATTAACATGAATTGCATCTCATTTTACGATATTTCGAAACAAAAATATATTTTTATTCATTGCAATCAATTATGGAATGAGTAGAAAAGATAAGAAATATTTAATGACAGAGTCTCTGATCGGATGCCTCGGGTTTGTCATCAATTAATAATCATCACAAGAGTGACATTCGATGGAAGGATCAAATCAATTGAAATCAATTCAAATCACATGAAAATTAATTATACGCTTAAATCAATTTTATCTATGGATTGAGTTTAAAGTAATTAAAGGCCCATAAAAGAGATCACTCGAAGGGAGAGTTAGTGTTAGGTAAGTGTAAACTAAATTCAGTTTTTCTTATCATTTCTTCAGAAAATGTTTTACTCACCAAAACTTTCGTCGAAAATAAATCATATTTTGAGCGAAAGATGTTTTCAAAATAAATTGTATTCCAAACTGAAAAAAGTGTTTAGTTTTCAATTGATTTCAAGAGTAAGCCATCACTTGACCCATAGAGAGCTCGCACTGTCTTTCAATACAAGTTCTGCCACTTATTCGATGTCTTCTCTCTTTCGGAATAATTCAAAATAAATTTATTCCTTT
Organism: Liebstadia similis; assembly: GCA_034689365.1. Lineage (NCBI taxonomy): Eukaryota > Metazoa > Arthropoda > Arachnida > Sarcoptiformes > Liebstadiidae > Liebstadia > Liebstadia similis. Next base: position 18,655 of record JAQGAJ010000032.1, on the reverse strand, counting down.
TTATACTTCAGTCCAATAACTTTGAAATTTAGAGTTATTCTGAATTTGACGGAAGACATAGGTTTGCGACAATACCGGCAAAAGATTCGTTGAAATGACAAACATTTAACTATTTATCGAAAGTCACGTATTAATAGAGTGTCGGACACATAACACACTATAAGTAAGACTTCGGTAATCAGTGGTAATCAGTAATCTTTGCCTTTATTAAGGCATTTATTACCGACCAGTGATCTCTCGGACACTTCACTCGCAGACACGACTCACAAAACTAATCAAAAGTGTTAACAAACGAAGCATTTAGAACTGAAATAAAGTTTTGATGCAATTGGAAGTGCTATGAAGTGGTCTGCAGTGCATTACTTGCCATAGAAAGAGACCACAACTACTGATCCAATGAAGAACTCAATAATTTAAGACAAACTATTTGTTCGGTGTGTATGTCGTCCTTACGAGTCATAAACACGAATGAGAGTCTGGTTTTGAGAAAAATCTGTTGTGATATTGAATGAGAGGAAGACTGACTGACTGTTAGTGCTATCGACTGAAGCCAGAAATTCAAGTTATGATTCATCTGAACGTCTAAACGGGAAAACACCACACGAGGGGTGTCTGTTGTGTTGGTTGGGCTCACTTTGTTATATATAACACCAAATGCCGTCAAAACTGAAGAAAAATATCAATGGATTTTCATTATGTGTGCAGTAATGCTCAGTCAGTAGAGCTCTCGGAGAGGTTCGGAGGGGTTCGACACAAAAGAATCGCTCGAATAATGATAGTTATAATAGGTTTTGCATAACTACCCCATAAAAACACATTTACTCTGTTGACTGGCGAGGGATCTAATGATCAGATCTAACATATTCTGCATATTTGAGCGCTCGCTCGGAGTTCTCTGAATCTATCGCAAGCCTTAAGCCATTGATAAATAAGTGAAATCAAGTTATTGTTAAATCAATTAACTTTCGGTCGCGATTCGCCATTTTTCATCTTCAGAATCGTTGATTCCTTTCCAAATGGTTTGTCATTAAATTCTTTAATTATGGACCGAAACAGAAGTTAAGAGCAATGAGAGGTCGGAATCGGGTTTATTAGTGTTGTAACACTTGTTTATTCAAAGAGTCTTAAGTTTAGTTCACTTTTATCTTTAATGTATGTGTTTGTGAGCCTCGGGTTTGGCGACAAATAAAGAGCTCTCACCCACCGGTTCGAGCCTTATATAGACATACATGACATACATTATTGCAGAGGAATAGTAATCGTTGGCAATAATGGCCACGATATCCATGCGAGACATCAATTACTATTCAATATATCGTATCATTTCATTGAGATATTGCCGAAACATAACTGACATAACCATTGGTTGACGTATGCCATGGCTTGAGTCCAACCATTAGCCGGTGCTAACCATTTGTGCCAATTCTTTGCTAAACAACGGATCATAAGTCATAAATATGAGAGGAATTCCTTATTCTTGAACACCGAGAGTCAAAATATTCTCGGCTTAAAGAATATCATTTATAACAGAAAAAGTATTACTGTTTTGACATTTGAGGACATTTTACTGTTAAGAGAGTTCTTTATTTCTGAAATAACATAAGTTTTATTTTATTTAATATTATTTTTTCTTAAACTAAATGTTTTGCCACAAAATGAATGGCATATTAAATAAATTTGAAAGAAAATGTTTGAATACATTAAAGACAAAAACAAAACAAAACTTTTAATTAGATATTGCTTTAGAACCGATTGAATTGTGGTTTTGGTTCAGACAACAACTACTTCTGTCGACTGATCTCAACCCAAATGCCAGATATTTGTTACAAACTATGCATAAATTTAACTCAAGGGTAGTAATCATGCAATGAATGAATTAAAAGACATTTTCTGAGAAATGTTGGGAAATAATAATCACTTTTTGTTTGCCTCTAAAACGTTTTCCGAAAATCCAAATAAGGTGTTCACTCGAGTTGACTCTGGAGGGGAGACATTCCATGGCGTTCACAATGGGCTTCTATTTTGTGACTTTCTTTTCTCATTAAAATATTTTCATTAAATAAATTGCTTTTAATCTAACGAACGATTCACACAAAGAATGCTTTTTATTTATAATCCCAAACAGAGGTCTAATACGAGCGAAAAGTCTTTTCAACAATTGTTTGATATTCGTTGCCATCAAATAAAGTACTGAAAACACACTTAATATGTAATTAATATGCGTTTCACTCGAAGTGAAACAGAATTTTGATAAAACCTTATATTATAGGAAACCTGGGCTCTAATGAAATACATTTTCCGATTCACATATAAATCAAAGCCATCTATATATTAACCCAATTATTGTTCGACAAAAATATTAGTTTTAGACCTATTTTCCGCTTTTACTCCCTTTTAATGATAGCATAATAGAAGAGATGAGTTTGAGATAAAAATAGTTCTAATTATAAGTCGTTTGACCAATAAATTAATGAATCAAATGCCCGATAATAACGCCGTCGGATGTCTTCAATCGATTGTTCAAATAAATTAGTTCATTCTCTTTTCGATGATCGGAATAACCATATTTGCATTGCAAGTTATTTTTCCCATGATTTGCCCCATTTGCCCATTAGCATTGCCCATTAGCATTTGAGCCTTGTGCTGACAAATTCGGATTTACCTCCCGGAAAATGACAAAACTGGGCATTTCTACAGTTCAGTCCAAACAAATTGCAGTAAAGATAGAGTCGATTCTATGATATATTGTTGGTCACACTTATAGAATCCCAGGATTAAAAAGTTTGACGTTTGGCTGAAAAGCAATTCGTCTTTGAGTCTGTTTTCCGATGCGATTATATCTCCGATATTGAGTGTCATTGAAGTGAATTCGCAGTCCTTTAATGAAAATTTCCATTAAATTCTGTGACTTTTTCTCTATTTTTTCCATAAGAGTTGTGTTTCGACGATAAAACCTAAGCCGATATCAAAATATGTTTTAAACCTTATTATCAATGAAAGTCACAGCCGTTCTATAAATTCCGATCGAGTCTTCGACCTCAAGAACCGGACTTTACTTTTCACTATTTCTCATCCGAGGCCTGACTTCCCTTCAGACAAAAAAAAATCCATTATTTCTTCGCAAATAGAGATACTGTTCGGGGTTTGAACTGACATTAGATATAGTCTTATCTCAGTTTAGTCTCGAATCGAAAGACAGCCAATTCTGGCGATGAATAGCGAGAATGTGTTCAGAATTTAATACTATTTTTAAAAATGATTGTTACTTTTAATATAAAAGGTTAGCTAATAATGAAGGTTAGTTCAAAACATTTCGTTTGAGTCCAATCGATTCCAACAGATTCTGGTCCTAATAAAACAATTCCATTCGTTTTCATCGGTAATAATACTAAGAATTCCCAATTTTTGACAATTCATTGACTTTATTGCCAGATATTCGGCGAAACGTCAAAAACAATTTTCCATAAATTACCCCAAAATTGAATTCAGAATTCATTTGCCTTTCTCTCGATTCTCATTCACTAAAACACTTTTTGAGTTCATTTTTCTTAAAAGCAATCAATTGTTTAATAAAATCACATTTAAATTGAATTAAACTGAATGACAGGAATAATAAATTGAAACGATTGGATACTATTTGTTAGAAAAGATAATTTATGAAATCTATCAAATTTAAGGACAGAAATGATAAATTATTATTGAATCCAATGATAAACTCGAATGATTAGAGACAATGTTAATAATCAATTCAATCATTTCAAGTTAATTGATTTCAAGCCAATTGTCCGCACTCTGGAGGAACAATTTGAACAAACCTTGTCTTTATTGTCGCAAATTATCTTCAATTCAGACCAATAGATCCCAAGAGAGTCTTCAGTGACCGAAACGACACAATGAAGGCATTAAGCTTTCAGTGAATGACCCGTCAGTTACTAAACGAGTCTACCGTTTGACAAACATTTCTAACATTTGACAAAAAATTCAATCAAAAGTTTGGTGAACATCGACAGCAAAACTGGAATCAAATCGCTAAAAGATATAAACGAAACTGATTTAACACTTCTAGACTTAAGAGTGTGAATGTGATCCAAAACAAGTGAGAACTGACAGCCACTCAATTGCGGGTTTAGATTCTTTACCAGTCATACTATCACTTCCAGGTCTACATAACATCTCTCTTGAGAAGACATTGGTTTCAACTTTAACTTAGAAGGATTTCACAATTTGGAAGCTGTTATAACATTATTACCAGTGATTTGTATCGAAAATCAAATCTCTTGTAACTATTGGCCAAAGCGATCCCCTCTTTCAGAATCGGACAAAAACCACATTTAATACTCGATTGAATTGCAATTTTTAAAAATATATAATGTAATCAAACGAATGGAAAATTAAATAAATAAATGTAAAATCAAGTAATTGTTTTGCTGAACCGCATTGCCATCAGGTGTTCGGCACCACATCTTCGTTCCAATACAAGAGATGAATGAAAATGATATTTTTTCATTTGAAAACTGATTTGATTTATATTATTCTCTTTGAGAACAATCAGATATATTAAACCCTTTGGACTCATGAGTGTGGGCGTCAACGCCAAGAATCGGTCGATCACTTGCCTTCCTTCAGGACCTCCGGCCCAACAACTGCTTATATCACGTTTCGCTACCTTTAAAGTCAGTTTAAAAAGCATATTATGATTTTGTGAAAATCACCTCATCATTAGGTGTCGGCACATATGGAGGGTTGAAGATAAGCAAATCGATGCCATTCTCTAATCTGTTCTCAAGAGCTTCTGTCAAATCAGTTCGAACTAATTGAACGCAATCTTCAATACCATTAACTGATCCGCACTTCTTTGTTGTCTTCAATGCATTTTCATTGATATCCGTCGCTCTATATTTAAATTTTATTGAATATTGATTTTATATGTATTTTTGAAAACTCCTCACAAATACAGGCATTTGTTTGGACCCAAACATTTGGCCAAAGATGTTATCACAGCTCCCGAACCGCAACCGATTTCCAGACAAACCAAAGGACTGCCGAAAAAGATTTTAAACTTTAATTAATTGAAAACGATTTGAATTTTACTTCAATTTGTCTCTAATTAAAGGTAAGTCCTTCTCGAGTGCGTCCATCAACAGAAAGGTGTCCTCCGAGGGCTCGTAAACCGACTCGAAGTCATCTCTGAAGACATCGGTCGGGAATAACGGCGTTTCCATTGATTTTGATTTAAATTAGTTTTAGATAATTGTAAACAAAATCATTTCAAATCGTTTGAAACATTGTTTTGAAATTTGATGCAAAAACAGATGATTTGTCAACAAATGAATTGTTTTTAAGAATTACGTCAATAAAAGGTTTGAATGTTTAGTGAAGTGTCGATTGATTTTCAATAAGACTTTGATTTTAGGGTCAAAACAAATGTTGACGTTATTTATGGAAAGTCTTGTCGACAATCATTGGTTTATTTACTGCGATTTCATATGAAATATGATTTTCAATCGGTTCCATGTCTTCAGACTAAATGTGACCATCGATTGTCTGTCGCCGACCGGCGGCAAAGTGCGGTCAAACCCGATCAGTGACCGAATTTCGAAGTTGTCTCTCATCCGTCCAATTGATTCAATCGCAAAACGATTTCTTTGCAAACATTCGGCCGAAATCAAGTCACCGATCGGTAACGAGTGGTCGACCAGTAATGATACTAAAACTCGATTGCCATCGACTACTAAAGACTCAAAGAATGAACAATTTGTGGTCAAAACATTGAAGAAGTATTTTAGGCTCGAGAGCAAACAAATTGAAGATATCTTCAAAAACTTTCCATATTTGAAAGAGTTTAATGTATCGGATCTCCAGAACCGAATTTCTTTGTTGACATCGAAGGAACTATGTCTGCCCGAAGTGGCACTCAAGAGGACATGGGTTCTGACCACTCCTATGATGTCTTTGAGATCGGGATTACGTCTATTAGAAAAAGAAGAGTTATTGAAGAAGATCTCTGACGGAAAGTCTTATATATTAGTTATGTTTTTATTCGATAAAAAGACGTATAAATTGTTTTCCAAACGATTCGCAATTAAAAAGAACTTGTTTTCCGATTTCGACGAAAGACTAGAATTATTTCGGCAAAACCTGGACATCAATAGCGATATGTTTTGTGCGATTGCCAAAGAAAACTATCAGATCCTAAACAAAGACATAAATCATATAAAAAGAGTTATGGATATACTTAAAGACAATATTTGCAAAGAAGACCTAATCAGTGATCACTGGATTTTCATTCATAATATAAGTCGAATCGAGAAACGGGTTAAAGAGTCTAAAGAGTTGGGTCGACCACTGATGCCGTGGAATCTTCGGTGTCCGGACTCAGTCTGGTATGCGTTGATCGAGAGGTGGAGACACGACGCACAGGCGTTGGGCGACGACGACATCGTCTCCTATTTGATGAAAAAGTTGAAATGCGATCGAAAAGACATCGAAAACTTGATAGTAAAAAGTCCTCGAACTTTTAGAGTAAGGCCCGGAAAGTTAGATCAAGTGATTTCACTTCTTTATGAGAACGGATATAGTTCTTCAGATATTTTGAAATGTCCTCGAGTTTTGAATTATAGCACTCAAAGAATTGTCAAACGAATAGGTTATTCGGGTAACAAAAAACCGAGTTTAAGCCAAATTTTGGTGACTGAAAGGCAATTAAAGAAATCATGAATAAGAGCGCGATTCAAATACTCAGATCTCACTCGAATCTACTCTTTGAAACTTTTACCAAACCAGAGCTTCATTTGTCATCTCATTTATTCACAAAAAACTTCAATTATTCTTTAAATTTTAAGTTTTAAAATATATTTTATTTACTTTAAATATCAAAATCAATAAATTCTATTCATAAGTCACTTCACGACAACAGTTCTTATTTCGATTCCCTGTTCATCGGGTAATAGTCTTCGTTTGTAGCTCTCATTCGATGACAAGTAGTTAACGAAAACCGAAAAGACAAGGATAGCGATGGCCATAACATTGCAGAGGAAGACTTCATTCGGTATCTTCCAGTTTGGAAACGTTATTCTTTCCGATTCTGTGTAGTTGTAGTCAATGACGGTATTGATAGGTCCGAGATCTATCTCTCTGTGGATAATACCATAAATGATTCACTGATTAGTTCCCAAAGTGATGCCATACGTGTCACTAATCCTCAACTTATCGCTCAGTCCAGTGACGGCCGTCGCGCAGATCAGAGTGAAGACAAGTCGACCCACAAAGCTATGGACCGGCGCTAAAGTCGATTGAATGTCATCAGAGAAACGCGGAAATATGTAAATAACGAAAGCGGAAATCCATGAACTGAGAAAGGATAGGATGGACAACATTCCCAACCACGAGTGCACTGAATAAAAGTGAATGCTTTGCATCGTCAGAAGGGAATCAATCGCAGCGTAAATACCAATCACGAAGAATATAAGAGTCGTGAGAGTAAGGAAAGTGTGCAGGAATTTGAGGGCTCCGGAAGACCAGCCCCGGAACATGCGGTGCACTAACATTCCTATTGAAAGATAATCGATAGTCAGTCTCATAATTACACAAAACTTTTAGTTTAATGTGTTTTAAGCAAATGTTTGTCAAAAGATATTCCAAACCTATTCCAAACCCACTGATGCCTAAAGTCATGAAAAATATATGGAAATTGAAATGAGTTTTGTTTTCCAATTTCCAGTCGAGTCCTTCCAAATAGTTGTATATCCAGTGAGCGATTCCAGAGATTATGAATACTATTGGACACAAATTGTGATAATTATCTCGAATAAAAGTAAGTTTACGGTCAAGAATCAGAACTATTATCAGATTGAATAAGAACTTTATCTGATCCGAAACATTCATTTCGATGTCATTGGCGTCGATCTTAATATCGTCCTCATTCAAAACGGTCACTTCGGTCTGTCGGCTAGAGTTCGGCCCTAATTCTGATCCTAAAATGGGGAACAAATTGTTGTAATCAATGGTCAAAACATATCAGATAATACCCAAAACAATTGTGAGTTTCAAACCCTTTTTGGGTATAACTGTCGGCATTTCTTCTTCGGCCTCTTCAGCATTCCTAGCAATGGCCATATCTTCCCGTTGAAGCTCTCGTTTGTGTTCATCTTTAATCTTAATAATGATCTCTTCAGCGGTGGGCGTGTCGTCGCCCGTCTGTGGCATCAATTTGTCTGATATAGTGGTAAACGCTTTCTTGAGGTCCGGCCAACCGCTGGCCTCAGGTTTTGAAGTATAGTCAACAACCAATGGCCGGGCCTCGGGTTGAGCGGACACATTTGATTGGGCATCGAAGTACTGATCCGCTTCACTATCTTCTACTTCTTGACTCTTCTCCTTCTGAGGAATATTTTCAGTCATAATATTCACCGAAACCTAACTTCAGAGTCGAATCTAATTCAAAGTTCGCGCAAAAGTCGCGCTCTTTTGCCGAAACCATTGACCGCTTCTTGTCCTCCAATCAGTCATCTCTTAGTCTAACCATAAATAACGTCAAACTCTTTGCGAACCCTTTCATTGGATTTGTGTTCACTTGTTTTGACGTATTTGACGGACCGATGACTGAAGTGTTGTTTGGTTTTTGTGGTAAACACTGAATACGTATTGAAAATCGGTTTTGATTTGAATTCAAACCGATTTAGTCTTTAAAACCAATTCATGACTTAACCATCGATTGCGACCATCGCTGACAACAAATGACTTTAGGATCAAATGCTAAGAATGTTTGGAATTATTTCAATGAACCGAAGAAACGAAAGCACGAAGTGATGAATGGTTTGGCCGAAGACACGTCTGACCCGAAGCCAAACCACTCAACACAACACTCTCTCCGAAAGTATGTCTTATATTATCTTTTATTGGATTATCTGATAATCTATTGATATCTGAAGAGCCGACTCAACCAGTGATGAAATACCCGCCAAAAGGTCGCGCATTGACTTCAACCCAAATATGTCTTCGGATGTGTTTCAAAGAAGTAAACATTGCATTCAATGAAATTTTAATAATCTATTAAATGGTTTTCAGACAATCAGAAAAAGGGATTCATTGGTTCAATAAGAGATGCTTGGGATCGCTTTATGGGAAAACAAAGAGATAGTGACACCGTTTCCACCGTCTCTTCGACTCAAGACAACAGTCGTAGTTGTAATAGTCTGGTGGCCACCACTTCCGGAATAGGTTCGGGGGAAAGGCAATGGACTGATATTCCCTTACGGGCCACCAGCGAACCGCTTCCATCCCAAACAGAAGCCAATCAACACTTCAACCCGAATATCCGAATCGGTTTCGCAATTCCTGATCGAAACCCAACTGAAAGAGTTGTCAACAAAAAGAAAAAGAGATTTTCTTATCTTATGGATAAAAATAATTACAAAAAATTGTTGGAACGACACCTCACCTCTCGATTAACCGCAAACAAACAACCGGTTGCCAAAGCCGTTGAGATCGTAGACCTGGCCAGTGATGAAACCGAACCATCGAATTCCACTCAATTCAGAACAGAAGTTATTAACAAAAACACAAATATGTGCTCCAATTTGTTAAATCGCATAAAAAAGGGAGGCTTTAATGTCGGAGTCGAACCCTCGACATCAAAGTCTCGGCTCTGGAGTATTGGATCAAAAGGTACATCAATCGCAACCCAGTCCTGGTCTAAACCTCTGAGTTTGTCTTATAATCTCAACGAAAAGACGACTGAAAAGAACAATCGATTGATATCACCGGTCATACCATTAGAGCACTCGACTCCCAAACACACTTCTGTTGACATTAACAAACAAACCCCTCCAAGAGTTGTGTCAACACCTCCGCGATCGCCTACAAGTCCATTACCCGAAAGTAGTGTCAGATTCCGAGAAAAGTCTGAGAAACAAAAAGATTACTTTAATGAGTCATTTATATCCGATATGAAAACCAGTTTAAGTCAGAATTCTTTAAAACTCGAGCGAAAGATTTCTTTAAAAGAACAAATTGTGAGTGAATTAAAGACTAAAAGAACAACTGATTGCGAAATTCTTAGCCAAAAGATAAGACAACCCGTGACTCTGAAAGATAAATATTCAATCGGTTCGGTTGTCGTCTATATTCCAATCGATGAAAAACGAGATGTGAGTGACGAAGAGTTTTTTAGTGAAGAGGAAGAGGAACCCGCCTTTCCTGAGCTCAGCCCTGAAATAAATAAACAAATTGAAAACGCTTTGAGACCCACCCCTCCCAACGAAGTTCTCTCAGAGGGTCCGACCGGTCAGATCTGCCGGAAGGATATGGAAACTCTAAAAGGACTCAATTGGCTCAATGACGAGGTTTCAGTACAAAAGCTTTAAATATTTTATTAATTTATATATTTATTCAACAGATTATTAATTTTTATTTGTCTCTGATTGTCGAGAGAGGAAAGAACGACAACTTTAGCACAGTTTATGCTTTCAATACATTTTTCTATAAAAAGCTGAGAGACAGCGGACCCCAGAGTCTGAAGCGATGGACGCGAAGAGTTGATGTCTTCGCTAATGACTATATATTTATTCCAATCCATTTAGGAATGCATTGGTGTCTTGCGGTGAGATCTATATTAATAATTATTTAATGTAATTAAGACTAATGTCGTGCAAACCATTGTTCAGGTCATCGATTTCGTTGATAAGAAGATAGAATATTACGATTCTATGGGCGGAACAAACTTTGAATGTGTTCAGGCTTTAAAGGATTGGCTTCAGTCCGAAAGTATCGATAAAAAGAAAGTTGAGTTCCCGATGACTGAATGGGATCTCTTGATGGCCAAAGAGATACCGCAACAGATGAATGGAAGCGATTGCGGAATGTTTACCTGCAAATACGCTGAGTATATCTCAAGAAGAGCTAAAATTAACTTTTCTCAGGTTTGGAACCAATTATGATTACAAACATTTACCACTTTGTTCTCGATTTAGGCTCATATGCCATACTTTAGGCGAAGAATGGTTTACGAAATCTTAACCAAACAATTGTTATGATTTGATTCGTTCATCAGATATCAACTCATATCTAATCGAAACCATTCGCTTTCAATACAAACCATCACTTAATTTGTTTTGTTTTCATTTTTTCGATGTTTTTCGTAAACTTTTGTCATTCGCTTTCAATATATTTATTCGATTCTCAAACCATTTGATCACAAATTATCTGATTTTCTATTACAACAAAAATTTTAATGAAATTAAAAACATATTTAGTTTTTATTAATCATCAGATGATTACAGCAATTGATTGCTTACTAATTACTTAGGATTAAAAATATTTTGTTAACCAATGGATCAATAAATTGCTGTTAATATCGTTCATATAATGATTTGATTGAACGCAAAACCAATTGCGAGACTCACTAACGAAGAAGTGGTCGATCGGTCTTTGATTCGGCCAACGAATGGCATTACCCGAGAAGTTAACTCGAGCCGAACGAACAAAAGATTGGACAACCAAAAGAGGGTTTAACTTTTGCCCGAAAAGCTCAAGTTAAGATATTCGGGTCATTGTGGCCGCGGACAGGTTGGACAGACGGCACCGACCGAACAGACCCACCGAACCGACCGATCACAGACCCGATCACCGCCTGCGCGATGTCTTTCCGGCAGCGCTCGACTGCATTGCTATTGAGTTGGTTTCGAAGGAAAGGATCCGTTTCTCTCATTCGACTGCTTTGAGTCCTCTGTTCTCCAAACGCTCTGACGATTAGATATTACATCAAATTCTTCATTAAAACAGTTTTTGTGGACTTTTGGAGCGAAACTTAGTTTAATCGCTTGATTGTCGACAATTTGTTGGCTGAGAGTCACTAAAAATCACAATAAAAATAGTGAACAAACATAACAAACATCACAACCATTTGGGACGAGTAGTGAACACATAGTAACGAATTGTATTGAAGTGAAGATCGGTTTACCTGAAAGTTATGTCAGAGTCGTGTCTGATCTCTACTTAGACTAAGGCTTTGGTAGCTTTCGATCCAATATATGAACTGAAAGTGAGTTTTTGTGCAAAATTGCAATACTTTCCAAATGGGGCTCTAATGAGGGGACGTTAGGGCGTGCCTGCGGTCTATCAGTTGATATGAGACACGCGACAAACACATCATATCAATAGGTTTCATAGGTTTGGTCCCATTATTCGGTTTCAATGCCACACCCCGTCAGCCGCACTCATGTCCTGTCAGTCTCCGCACATCCGACCGCTCAGACTCTTATCGGTATCTTCTCTACCGCTCTCTTCAGACAAACCAAGCAATTGATGTCTTATACATCCGATATATTCTTATTCTTATCACGAATACCGATGTCGTGGTTGTGGTCAACACAGACTCCACTCGACTCTCCTCTCCTTCTTTGCCCTTCTGTTGACTCAACTAATTGTTTGCGAATTTATTTCTCGATTTTATTTGTTGTGCAAAACAAAAGTCGAGTTATGGTCAGAACAGCGCACATGTGGGCCATTAAATACATCCATAGAGGGATGGATCGCACCGCAGGTGCATCTCTTGACACCTGTCATAATAGATCAGAGCTATGGTAATCCAAACAATTCATTTGACATTTTCCTGGTCTACAAAAATCTATACTTCACTCGATTACACTTCTCTACACTTCTTCTGATAAAAACCGTTATTTTGTTTTATTTCTCAATTCATTTGTTTATTATTTAATGCATTATTCGATTCAATATTTCACTTAAATTATCAGTTATTCCCTAAAAGAGCTAAAAATGGGACGAATTTCAGGTGAAAAACGTTAGAAGCGATCGATCGGACTTATAATAAATCTTATGGTCGACTCATTTACTTCATTCTAATCTTGTTTTTTGTAAAATAATTAATTGTTTCTCTCAAACAATAATTTGATTTTCGGGCCAACTCTTCCCAAAACCGATGAAAAGTGTGTGTAATCTCCAGAGTATTGGTCTTATGGGTAGAGAAAGTGCAAGCCTTTCAATATTCCTGACTTATTATCGATTGTTGGGTAGTGTTTGGTTAGGTTAGGCCTTAGTGGACATTATTGTACATCGAATTTGAATGGGAAGTGCGCTCCGAGTGTATGGGGTGTTGGGTGCGGTCGTTCACGGATTAAGACTATTTATATAATATAACAGTTGATCGGAGAGAAGAGCCAAAGCGTGGAATGTTTTGACGATATTTTGTCTTACATTTAGTGATTGATTTCGTATGACTTTTAATGGTTCCACCCTTTGTTCAATGTGTGGCCCAAATGTTGCCTAACTTTCAATATTGCGGAGAATCGGTAATAGAGTTCTGTCGGTATCGCAAGATCTAAATAATTACATTAAACCTATTTTTCTAAATCGTTTCGATAATATTCGCCTTCAATGAGCGCTCGGATTCGTGTCCGCTCGGTCTTAGTCTTTGGCATATCATACAAACGGATCGACACTTCATATTCAGTGCCCATCACTCGAGATATCGGTTTATCAGAAGTAAGAAATGATATTATATTTTGGAAAAAGTTTTTCTTTCACTCAATATTTGTCTAACAATTTATCGCAAATAATACTCACTTTTCTATCGCTTTGTTTCGATAACTTTGCTCTCAAGTAATCAATTGAATCCCATTGTGGTTGTGATTCTTGCACTTTTCCAATGGTTCCAATCGAACCAATGACGGAATGCTTGGCAAAGATAAGCCTCTGAACCACGAGATAGTCTGAAATCATAGAAACTAATAAGTATTCATCACTTTCTGTCATATATACTGAACTCCACCTGAAATCTGAAAATTTTGCATCAAATCAGAGATAACTTAAACTGTAATTACTTTAATGACATTACGTTTTGTGTACTTCACTGCCAGTCGTGTCTCTCATTAGACTTATGGCAAAAACTTAACTGAAGATCATTTCCGTCAGACATAAAGAGATTCAATGATTGATAACATAATGAATGACATATTTATTATCGACTAATTTGCTTCAAATATACTTAACTTTGATTAAAATTTATTTAATTTTTAGCACATTTTGTGCCAAAACATGCGTTGAGTCGCTATTGGCTCAGAGCTGGAGACCAAAGGACATGATCGCCAACACAGACACAGACACTAATACGAGGTAATGATTGGTGACTATAGACTGAAGACTTTCATTCAGTCGATTGGTTCGGTTCTAATCGCTAAATCAATTTTTTATTTTTGTTTCCTTAACCAAAACTATTTATAATTATTTACATTTTATCAAAAAATAAAACAAACTTACTATGAATTTGGAACTTCTCATCGCAGGAATCGCCGGCTGATTGTGGCGGACATCGGCACCGGATTCGCAAACCGGCCGTCAATTAAACTAATTGTAGGACAACTGAAGTGATGTTTGAATTAATTAAACGATAAATACGTTAACGATTGGATCAATTTATAGAATAATGTTAATCAATCGATAACTTACTGCTGAACATCGACTTAACGAAGCGCTAATAACTGCAAACCCGAACCCAAACCCCAAACCCATGTGTTTTGATCGCCAATAAAACGACAGCAAAACTAGTAATAGATATGAGACTCTGAACTGTCGTAACATTAAACGAGAAATTTTTATTTGAACTGCAAATTAACTGCAAAACTAAGTTAGAAATTGGCAATAATTAACTTATAGGACAAGTTCAGAGTTTTTATATCAGCGAAGATAACTCAGATAAGGCCGGGAAGAGTGCATTCTATAGGAATTGTGTCTTATCTTAGAGACTGAAGTGTTTAAGTAAACATTAATTGTTTAATAGCTCTGTAATAATGGTAGTTAAAGAAGCATTTAGTCCATTATCCATACCATTCGATGATTACTGTTAGACAAAAACTGACAAAATCGTTGATTTTCTCGTTTCCAATACATTGACATACTTTACAACTCTATCTATAAGTCAAGTGTCGGACGAAACTCGACTCAACTCTCAAAACCAATATATATTCGAAAAATTGATTGAGAAATATGTCTTTAAATTAAATTAATTTAAGAGACAATTGGCGGCACTCGTGAGCACCTGTTAATCACTCACGGCTTCTGATCATTTGCCGCATTGGCTCTACCGGTGCACCCCTTCAGCCCCTTTCGGACACTTCTGTCCAATCATTTGTCGCCAAATCATTGGATAATAAAAACAATTCAAGAGTTTTTTAGATTTTGATAAAAACAATTGAATGTCTGAACTATAATGCAATCAATCGTTCGCTGGTTTCCAACAAACGATCGCTTTTGTATTAAACAAATCATTGATTTATAAGTTTTTGTGCGTTTGAGACAAACGAACAAAACTTTTCAAACGTTTTAGAGATATATCGCTCGAAAGGAGGACAACACCTGTCGCTGTCACTCGAGATAACTCTTCAGAAGTGATCCAATACTAGAGTCACAGATAATGAAGAGTTTGCTGACTATAGATTCAATAACTCGACTAATTTTAATAATCGTTTCATTTTTTTCGATTCAAATGTCTATCAATTATATGATTAGTTTGAAACAAAAATGCAAAAAATAATCGCAACAAATATATCGAAAATAGAATCGCATTTATATTTAAAATCTTATCATTGAATAACAAATAACTCTATTTCTCATAAATTTTAATAAACTAAATATAACTTTAAGGGAAATCAATTAATTAACTGATTTCAGACTAAAAGGTAATTCAAAACCAAAACTTTTGAATCATTTATCGGCTGAACATTACTTCTGTTTCAGTTCAAGTGATTCTTCATTTTCAATAACCAATAGATTTTCGATTTGAAATCAAATGATTTTATAATTTCTAATCAATGCAAAAGAATATTCTCGACTGAAATTCTCTTTGAAGACAAACTCAGATATTTTGAATAAGTTGTCAATTGATCGCAAGGTCTAAGTCTTCATTCAAGGATTTTTTGGGTTTAATAATGTTTTATTATTTAAGACAAATTGAAAACCGTTTCTCAAAAACACAAAAAGTTTGTTCGAAGATAAATGTCTATTGGAATCGATTTCAACTTAAAGTATCGTTTAGTTATTTATATTGAGCTTAAAATAAATTTAATTAATAGTCGTAAAAGTTTGAAGAAGTTTATGATTTGACCGGAGTTGAGGTCGAGTTAGACTAAAATCTAATTGAGATAATGAAAATTAGATAACGAATAAATGGGGTTTCGATTGATTGATCGGATTCTCAAGGATTCATATTAACACTTAAAGCCCGAAACGATTTTCCATTGCAAGTTCGTTAAATATTTGTCGATAACATCTGAATTCAGTTTTAATTTAGTTTAAAACCAGTTTAAATTCAGTTTCCGATGGCTAAATCGCGGTCGAGGCTTCGCGTCGGACTATGGGGTCTCTCAATCCTCTCCCAGGAGGGGATTTCGACCAATTTTCAGCTCTAGGGGGATCACCCTATTTGGCATCCCTGCTTTACGTATACTTTTTTACCCTGCTTCTAGTGTTAAACACATTTGCTATTGATTTGAAAGTTTCATTTTGGATAAACTTTTTATTATTTTTGCGTTTTATATCTTTGACATATTATTCTAAATACTATTCGTTAATTGATTTAGTTTTTTAATTTTTAAGACCCCATAACTAATATGCGATCATTTTTATTGATTTGCGGATAAATTCTTATATAAATTGCTTTAGAAATAAAATTAAAATTCGGAAGTGTTTTGTATTTTACAAGAAAGAAACAAAAAGTGAAATAAAAGTGATGTTCGAAGCGATTAAATGGTAAGCAATTGTGATGAAACACAAAGATTGGGATCCAATAAAGAGTTTAAAGCAATTGAAACATACCTCCGGTTATCGACACCTTCTGACGGATGCGGCAAAACGTGTGTCTCAACGATAATGCGTTCACTCTTTTGGATAAACGGATCAAAAGAAAGTTTGATGTGTTTTATGGCTCAGATTCATAGGACCACACCCGAGACAGTCGGCTCTTGCCTTCCAACCAATATTTGCCAACCAATCTCATATAATTTTGTGGCCCATTCCACCATTTAATAGGACTCACCTTCTATTCCAAAGCAACTCCTTCTCAGAGCTAAAGAACAATTAGTTTTTATTTTCGGCAATTCTATCGATTAGTGACTATCGAGTCGTGGATTAAATTCTCTTTTGGGTCCGAGTTATGAATCGAGTCATTGATTTTGAATTTGATTATTAAAAAGTAATGTCTGAATGTCTTATTAGATATGAGGACATGAACTGAGATGAATGCAAACAATGGTAAGCGATGTCGTCAGAGCTATCCGTCAGAGCCTTTCTCGGAAACCATTCAATGGAAGTCATATTCTGCAGCCAATCATACATTAATGGACAGCATTTTCCGACTTTTGATTGCATAGTAAACACGGAAAGACTGATCCCTCACGAGCTCTCTTACATAGCATCCAAACCACAGACAATCGATTATTAATTTAGAGAAAGACAGGGATCAGACATCTGTTCAGACATCTCTCAAATCACTGATAACTTCTTTGACTCATTTCTACTGAGATTTTATGATTTTCTTTATTAGGTTTGCAAAAACACAATTAATTTGCCGATTAATTAAAACTAAACCTATTTATTAACTTAACTCAGGAAAAATAAAACTAAGCAAACGTTTAAAAGGGATGCCTTTTAATGCCAAAGACTAATAATGAATGCGAATTCTCATCTTTTTTCTTTATTCTAAGGAAAGAATTGATATTCTGAGGAATTTTTTAGTAAATTATCTGTTGATAAACAATGTAATCTTCTTTCAGACCAATTCTCTTGTGGGCCAAAACATGCAAACATTCATAAAATAAATGTATGGTTTATGTAAAAACTTGTTATGAATGAAAAATTGTCCCAAAATTTCAATAATTGTTTCAACAAATGGATTATTTTTGTAATCATAAGCTATGATAAGTCAAAAGGTTCATCAGTTTTATGGAAATCATATCCAAATCGATGAAATCGAAAATACCGATCAAATAGAACCGAATTCTGTAATAATGTAATAGGAATTGGGTTTGATTTCAGACTCTTATTGCGTGAACTCGTAATGAATGGATTTGTATTTAATGTTAAACAAATCGATAGTTTGTTTGACAAAAATATCATTGAATTACAAAACATTAGAGAATTTGTGGATTCATTGGACACTAATATATCATTACTGATGATTGAATACATGAATGAAAGGCAATGACAAATGATTTATGAAATGAAGAGAAATTCAATTTTCATCGCAAATCATTTTGAATAACAATAAGTGTTTCCAAACGTTTGAATCAAACACTGGTCTAACCGTCGGTTTTGTTGTTTTCATATCAATTAACACTTTGATCATTAGGTCAATAACCGAATTGACAAAAGGAGAAAATATCAAAAGTTTTGGCACTATCTTTCGGTTTTATAATTTTTCTGATATTAGACAACAGATGTATTGTTATTCCTATTCGAGTCCATCCCATCCAAGAATCTATACCAACATTTTCCTGGCATCTCATTCTCAATCTATTTATTAGAGGAACTATTGGTCAACAATTATTCTACGAGTTCTGGCAATCAGTGCGGTCGTAGACGTTAGCCCGAAATCCATTAGCCCGAAAAATTTATATCATGGTAATGATCAAAGCAGTGACTAAAA
>JAQGAJ010000031.1:0-28596 GCA_034689365.1 Liebstadia similis | reverse complement strand
CAATGCGAACCATTATTTATCGAATCATTAAATGGGAATCAGATTTCGACTATATATTTGTCCAAACAATGGGATCAATGGTCACAATGGGTGGAAAACTATTAATCAAATGCCGGTTTTGTTATAAATAATGAAACGAAACTTCAAATCAATATTTTATTTATCGATAATTTCGACATTAATTTTACAAAACATCCGACTCTTATCGAGACCTTACTTAAGAGGTATGAATCGAGAAGAATGAGTGGCACCGATACCGGGCCGGCCGTGTTTGACGGGTTTGTATGTGATCGAGAACTCTCCCAAATAGTGTCCAATCATCTCAGGCTTGATCTCGACCTGATTGAAGACTTTGCCGTTGTAGACACCGACCACCGATCCGACCATTTCGGGCATCACAATCATGTCCCGCAAGTGAGTCTTCACCACTTCGGGCTTCTCGAGAGGTCCGCACTCTTTCTTGGCTTTCCTTAATTTCTTGAGTAAAGCCATTGGTTTACGTTTAAGACCACGAGAGAGACGTCTTCGGACTCTACACGTAAACAATTCCATCAATTCTTTGTTGTTTTTGTCCAACAGTTGATCCAAATCGACGCCTCTGTACGTGAACTTCTTGAACGTACGCTTCTTCGGCACTTGTCCTGCTTGGGGTTCTTCGTCGGCCATCGTTAACAATGGATCAGTTTTGGTGATATCGGATCAAAGTGTGAATACACTGAAGGCCTGAACGGAAAGGGAAACAAAACCTTTTGGTCTGTTATAAAGTACGTCAAAGACATTGCGACCGCTTTCGGGCCTTTAATTTCATTGACCAATAGATTGCCGTCGAGTTCTTCACTCCCGAAGAATCTGTTCGTAGATTCAGACCATTGTTTGAGACCTTTTTAATTAAAAGTAATAAATATAATAATTTTGTTTCAATTTATCTCAAATGGGTTTCCGTTACTTATGAATGAGATCTCAATGTTTTCAAAGTTTGTTTCGACTGAAGACTCGATTGAATCAAAACTAATGACAATTAATGACAATTAAGTGACCAAAAGATGTCAAACAATGAAATGTTTTTGATTAGAATTCCCAAACAAATCGATAAGAAGTCACTCAACGGTCAGACAATCGATTTGAGCCAATCCGGGACTCTTGAGGTGACCACCAGTTCGGCCGCCGATGACATCAATGACCGGATCTCTTATGACTGCGATCTCAACCAAGACTTACAAAACATTAATTTAATTAAATTGAATAAAATCAATGAAAACCAACTGATTGTCGACAAAACGGCAGACTTTAGTCGATATATTCGGTTTAAAATTGATAGACAACTGACCAACGATTCCGAGAATTGGGAACCGCTTCCCAAAAAACATTGCGTCGAACCGATTGATAATTACATCCAAAGTGAGACTAATGTGAGACAAAGGACTTCACCGAAGAAGAAAAAGAAGCGAAGAAATGAATAAAATGTAAACTTTTTATTAAATTAGAAAAATTTTATAACATTTAGAGAATAAGTGAAATGTTTTTCAAATGAAATGATTTAATGGAATAGATTTAAAACAAATCCCTTTATAATTGAGAAATAAATAAATCCTAAGACTAATGGATTCAAAGTTCTTCGTGTTCTGCCTTTTCCTGCAATACAAACAATATTAGTCGCGATTCGAAATCACATCAAATCATTACCTCTTCCTCAGCGTCTAAGCTCTCAGTTTTGTCGTTATCTTTAGACGGGATGTAGTCTTCGTCGTCATCTTCTTCTTCCTCGACCTTCAAAAATCAATTGTCAGTGAAATATACTGAGAGACCCGTTATATCCAAACCTGAGCCGATTCGTCAACGCCTAAAGTTTTTCTAAGTAAAGACTCGACTCTCTGTGCGAATGATTGAGTGTCCGAAAGCATAAAACCGGACCTAAGAGTTGCCGTTTCGTACATAAGGAGTGCCATATTCTTAGCGGTCGGATCTTCTTTGTCGGCCTCTATTCTTCGCGACAATTCCCTAATCAGAGGATGTCTTGGGTTGACTTCAAGAGTCTTCTTCTGACTTAAATAGAAGTCTCTCATCGAGTCCTGAGATTTCGAGTGAGCATTACTTCGGGCCAAACGTTCCATATTTCCGGTCCAACCGAACTGTGAGGCCACTAAAGCACAGGGAGAGTCGTGAAGTCTCTGAGAGACGGATGCCTTTGCGATCTTATCTTTAAGTACATCTTCAGACAACCACTTTGTCAATGGTTCCAACTCTTTCTCGAGCGACTCTTGTTTTTCTTTAGCCTTTTCATTGTCAGTCATTTTGAGACCATCTTTGGCCACATTCTGGAACTTCTTTCCTTCAAATTCAGGCAAAGAAGAGATGGTGTATTCGTCAACAGCATCGGTCAAATAAAGAACTTCATAGCCTTTCTTAAGGAGTCGTTCAACGAATGGAGAAGTGGTCACCTCTTCCCAAGAAGTTCCTGCGATGTAATAAACGAATTCTTGCTTTTCCTTCATTCTCTTCACGTAATCGGAAAGAGATGTCCATTTGTCTTGTGGTAGATTAGAGGAGCGGAAGCGCAACAGTTTTGCCAAACGGACTCTATTGGCCGTGTCTTCGATCACTCCTAACTTCATATTAGTTGAATATTCGGCCCAAAATTTGTCGAAGTCTTCATCCGATAGCTTCTTAATCATATCCAATGCCTTTCGGACCAACTTTTTGCGAATAACTTTAAGAAGTTTGTGCTGTTGTAGTGTCTCTCGAGAAACATTGAGAGGGAGGTCATCGCTGTCGACAACACCTCTGATGAAGTTGAGATAGTTAGGCATAATGTCTTGGAAGTCATCGGTGATGAACACTCGGCGGACGTATAGCTTTATGTTATCTGTTTTGGTTCCATATTTGTTGAATTGATCCGATTGTTGTAGTTTAGGAATGAAGAGCAACGACTTGAATGTCACCTCTCCTTCAGCAATAAAATGGATTTTGGCCAACGGTTCCGACGAGTCTTTGGTTATCGATTTATAGAACTCATTGTATTCTTCGTCGGATATTTCGTTCGGTTTTCGGGTCCAAATTGGTTTCGAGCTATTGATCAGTTCCCAGTCCCAAATCGTTTTCTCAACTTTCCTGGTCTTTGGTTTCTTCTCTTCCTTTTCCTCTTCAACTTTGGCCTCATCTTCAGTTTCATCACTCTTCGGGGGTTCAGCGGTTTCTTCGGACTCGTCATCAATGGGCTCTTCAACCGTTTCGGTCTTTGAAGACCACAAATAGATCTGGAAATTAATGAATTGACTGTATTTTCGGACCAGATTTCTTAGAGTGTCCTCTTGTAGGAAGTCTTTGGCCTCTTCTTTGAGAGCGAGTGATATTGTGGTCCCTCTCTTAAGAGTGTTTCCTCGCGGGTCCTCAACAATTGAGAATTGGGCCGAATCTGATTCCCAGATATGTTGTGTCGGGTCTTCATTGCTCTTCGAAGTGACCACTACTTTATCGGCCACAAGGAATGCAGAGTAAAAGCCGACACCGAACTGACCGATAAGATCACTCATTTGTTGCGTGTCTTTGGAGTCTCCGAGCTTTTGTAAGAACTCAGAAGTTCCCGATTTGGCGATTGTTCCTAAATTACTGATCAGTTCCTGTTTAGTCATTCCGACTCCGGTGTCAGTGATGTGCAACATATTGTTGTCTTTATCCGCTTTGATTCTTATAGTCATTTCGGGATTCGAGTCCAAAGAGCTCTTATCTGTGAGTGAAAGGAGTCTTATTTTGTCCAAAGCGTCGGAAGCGTTGGAAATGAGTTCTCTTAAGAAGATTTCTTTATTGCGATACAAAGAATTGATGATCAGTTTCATCATTCGGCTGACCTCTGCCTGAAAGGCGAACTTCTCCGCCCTTTCCCTCAACTCTTTCATCTGCGAGACATTAAGTCCGTCCAATTTAATGGCTTCTTCTTCGCGGACCAACACTTCGTCATCAGTTCTGGAGCCCTCCCGCTGTGCGCCCAAGTCTTTCTCTATTTGAGACCCGAAGTCTGTACTCTCGCCTTCGACCTCATCGTCGGCCAAACAAAGACCTATTGATCAACAGATATGTTATAAAGTCTTGTGATTTGAGACTCACTTGAAGTCAAAGCGATGGAGAAAACTATGAAAACAATTAGTTTTGAATTGAAACTAAACATTGTCTTCAAATTGGTTTATGTCTGGACTGAAGACAAGACTCTAGTGTTTGACTGAAACTCAATCAGACATCAGATGTCAATCGCCGGCACTTCACAGACGATCACTCCTTCAGACACTTCCAGCCCTTTAATCAAACGCCCATTACTTACGACACTCGCGAAGACTGAACTCGGCTTCAGATCAACGCAAGGGTTCTCTCTTTGGGTCTCATTATTGATGGAGTTTTTAGTGATTAGTCGATTGAATTGAAGTCTGTCTGAGAGTGAGACCAATGAGTGGCGAACACATTGAATGACAACACTTGGCGTAAGTCTATTGGATGTGATTTAGCGCTAAGGTTTGAATCGCTTTATAGCACTTGAATTAGACATTGATTTCACCTAATCTTCAAAATATAATAAATTTATTCATTTCTCTATTCAATAGAGATATTTAGAATCACTACAGAGTTATTTGAGGCCATATTTTTAAATCTTTTCATTAAATTCTTTAATATCACAAACAAAATGCAATTCAAGTCTTATTAACTTTATTTTCGTTTCTCGAGTTCATCGCAACTATGAGTGAAGCAAATAATTTACAATCGCTTTAATGCATTAATTAAGCGTTAATTAGATATTAAATAACAATTATATCAATCATTTTGCTATTTAGCTTCTAATTTAGCTACAAATAAGATGCTCTTTGAAAGAGAAAAATATTTATTTCAACAATTTTATTGATAGAGATCTAAGTAATAATGAATTTACAAGTTTTATACAATCATTCGTTGAATTTTTTCTGCATTGATTGCAAGCGATGTGAAAGTCCGGCTTCGATGAGGTTCGAGTGGACGGCATTCTTATCAAACTCAACCACTTCTTTGAGAACAATCCCTACATTAGTTGATAGTTGAAAATAATTGTTTTTCGCTAATTATTCATAAAATACTTATTAAAATACTTTTCAAAACTGAAATCAAACGAAACAAAAATAAAATTAAAATAAGAACCAAAAAAGTAAAATAATCGCAAAAACGTTGGCAATAAATGAATAAAATTTGTGACACAATTGAGGATAACTCGGATGAATCAGGCGATGGGTTGAGTGAAACCTTTCATTTCCTCGTAGACTAAGCCTGAAATAAGTTTTGGTCATAAATGTGTCCAAAATATTGTTATCGATGTGAAGCTAATGATTGGTTAGTTATGAAGCGAAACAAAGATAAACACTTAAAACAATTAAAGCGATCGAATCGACAACAGTTCCGATCAAATGACCACATTTTGACAAAAGCATAAGAAGCCGAACAAAGATTGAATGAATCCTCAATTGTGATGACAATGAGATAATGACATAATGGGCGCAAAGACTTACTCTTCCATTCATTGACAGTGAGATCGCGCTCTTCAAACGACTCGTCATATCGGTCTGAAAGTATCAATTTATTCAATATGGCTAAAGATTGGGCCGAAGGACAGACCAGCTATCGGTTCGTCGGTGGGATCGGCGTATTGGGCCAAATATGGATGCGCTAATGCCATCTCAGCTGTGGGTCTGAGTGAGAATTGGGTCAACTTTGCAACATTTCATCTTTGAATACCTTCTGTCGGCATCCAATTCCAACATCTTCTCCAAGAGATCGATGGCTGTTCAATAATCAATTAAGAGAAGACCAAATTTCCAATTTTGTCATACCATCGGGATTTGCGCCTTTAAATACTTCTTTGAAGCTCTTTTTGGTCATATGCGGAAGCGTTCGAATATAACTTCGGGCCTCTTCTGAAGTTATCTTTTTCATAAACTCTTCGTCAGGAGTTCCGCACAGATTCATGATTCGAAGTAATTGATCGATATCTTAATTAATCATAATTAATAAATCAATCAATTTTTCAAAAACTTACGGTCAGTTCCCGGAAATAGTGTCCGAGAAGTGATCAGTTCAGCCATAATACAACCGACAGACCAAATGTCAACTTTGATGATAAGTGTTGGTGAGATATGAATTACAATATCCGAGATCAGTGATAATACCCGTGAGGTTATAGTGCATCCAATTGAGCATAATTTCTGGGGCTCTGTACCAACGAGTGGCCACATATCCAGTCATCTCGGCCTCTGTCTGTCGCGCTAATCCAAAGTCAAGAATCTTGAGCTCACAGTCTTCATTGACAGCGATATTACTCGGCTTCAGATCCTATAGATCTCATCGGTTATCACAGGAATGGTCTATCACTGACTTACCCGATGAATAATACCGGCCGAGTGTATGTATTTGAGTCCCCTTAGGATCTGATAGACGAGGAACTGGACATGGTCATCGCTCAGACGCTGCGTCTTTATTATTCTGTTCAGGTCTGCGCCCATCAAATGGTTTACGAGGTATACATCTTGAAAATCATCCAAAGATGTGGATGGAGTGAAGACATCCAAGAGTCCGATCACCTAAACCATAATCAAGTTTAAAATTGGAACCGAAAGGGAGAGATAACTCACATTCTCGTGGTTCATGTGCTTCAAGAGTCGGAGCTCGCGGTATGTCCTCTTAGCGTGAATTGCCGATTGGAAGGGTCTGGCCAACTTCTTAATGGCCACCTTTAGGTTGCGGGAAGTGTCGAGAGCCGAACTGAGACCAAAGGTTGATCAGAAATGGTAATCAAAGTGACACTTTGAGACACTTACCAGACCTGGCCATAGGCTCCCGACCCGACGGGTTCTAAGTTCTGGTACTGTTGGGGGACTTCCCATACAGTCTTGTTTAGCTCTATGCGAGTGAATCCACTCTTCATTGCACTTATGATCTATTTATCAAAACTATTGTTTCAATGATTCAAATGTTTGGACAATAAATAATTGATTTCAATGTTTGCTTAAACTAAGAATCAAAACATTGAAATCAATTGAATCGGAGTTTTAAAGTAATTAAAATGTTTGGCATTAAAGCGATAATTGGTTTGACTTTTGGCGAAATCAGTCTCACTATAGGCGTATCAAAGCCTTCATAGCCTTCACTGCCTTCAGAGTCAACACAAGTCTCGACCGTAAGTATAAGTCTCTAACCGTTTCTATGGATAACGATATTTGCGAATCACTACTGAATGAGATCTTCATTTCTCTTATGCCTATAATTCGTTAGACAATTGCTGTTACTATCAATACAATCATCTAATGTAATGTTAGAATAGCTGATCAGACAGTGTTTGGGGTTTTCTCACTCTTATGTCTAATTGTCATACAATTGCTTAACTCTGATGTCGATTACTATCATTTGATTCCAGTTTTGAAACGCCTTTCCCTCAGTAGGGCTCAACTCTTAACTACAGTTAATTATTCTTTATTTGAAACTCTGCATAAAAACTAAGACAAACAAAGGAAAAAAGTTTTTAACTAATTTTTAAAAATTAATTACACTTATAATGAGAATTATCCAAAATATATATTTATTTAGAGCTTTTCTAAAGAGTTGTCGAAACTTTTGTTGAGTAACTAGTTTTGTGATCTTTGCCTCCCTTTGCGTATCACTGATTCAAATGTAAACATAATATCAGATTTGAATTAACACTTGACTTGAATTGACTTGAATTAAGTGAATCGATAGACAATTGAAAGAGTGATTGATTGACGAAATGGAGAAACAACTCAAAGAGATCTCATCCGAAGCGTGAGTTGTCTTCAGATGTCTTCAAATGATAATCACTTGATATTTGTATTCACAGACTAACCAATCCAAAAGTGTCCGGATTTCTATGCGTCGACAAAAATGGTTTATGTCTGACAGGTATTTGATCTCATGGTATATCTTACTCTTGACTAATGAGTGACCAATCGGTAGCTTCGGGTGAGGCCACTGAGCGAAGCAGCGGAACCGTTGCCTCAATCGCTGAATTGGCACAAAAGTTGGATTCCTCTAACAGTCCCGTCATTTGCATCGAATCGGATAAGAAGTATGTATTTGTCTTCCGATAACTCGAGAGTTAATCCATTTTTTGATTGTTTTTAAGAAAAATTCTCATCAAAACCGTTAATCAAATCACAACCGCTATCTATAAAAACAATTAAAGGTTCGCTACTTTTAGTCGATTTTGTAATTGAATTAAGTATCAAATGAGCGATCGTTAGACCAAACATACCATCCATTGATTAAAAAAGATCTTATATTTTATTATTCAATAATAAAAGTCTATTTATATTAAAAGTGATACTTAAGTACATTCGTTATGAGATTCGTATTGGTATTAAAATAACATAATTTGAAGAAAAGACAATAATTAGTGATTTGTCGATAGGTTTTGGCACTTATTCTCAAAATTTGATTAAAACTAACATAAAGTTACACTCAATTCAGTTCAGTTACACAATTATTAATAGACTATACATTGAGTTATTGATTGCACTTAAGACCTATCGCTGTCCTCATCCCTGACAAGTCCTATAATAGGCCGACCTATCGTTGATGTAAGTCAAGTGGTCGAGCATTTGTCGGTTGAGTTCATCGATCAGAACCTGACTTTGATTCAGACGTCGTTCGTTCTCATGAAAGCCGTCTTCCATTTCTGTAATTAACTCAGTCTTAGTTCCGAAATGTGTTTCAAATAAGACAAACCCTGAAGTATTCCTAGTTTGGTGTTTGCATTCTCTGCCAACTTCTTCGCCCTTTCCCTAAGAATCTCAGCTCTTTCTTTGACGGCACCGCTGGCTCTGGCCTTCTCATCCAATTTACGCGACGCCTCATTGAATCTCTGTTCCAAATCTCGGGCAGCCTTTCAAAGAGATTGAGTCAGGAATTTATGACCACTTCATCACTTGTATCGCTCACCTGATCTGCTTCTTCAGCATTCTTAGCGGCAATGTTCGCCTCGTTATCTGCTTTTCTCATTTCAATCTCATTCAAAGCGAACTTTCGTTTTAATTCTTCTAATCGTTTTTGAAGATCACTTATTCCAGCGCCGGCTTTGTCTGCGTTATTGGCCGCGACTTCGGTCTCGCTTTCGATCTATATTTAGAATTGAGTTTAGATTTGATATGACTTATATCGTAATACTTGTCCTAAATCTCCGGTCGCGCTATTGATATCTCCGTTAGCCTTCGCGATGGCCGCCTCTGCCCTTCTCTGAGCCTCTTCGGCTTCTTTGAGTGCACTTTGAACTTCTTCTGCCTGACCGAGGATTCCGTCGGCTCTCAATCTAAGACAAAACGTTAATTCCTTACATAATGGATGTAAACTAACTTTGCTCTGTCGGCCCTCTCTTTGAGTGTATTAGCTTTGGCCAAATCTCCTGCGGTTTCCATCAATATCTTAGTGATATCTGTCAGACCAGCGATTGTCATATTTATTTGTTGTGCTAATTCCTGGATCTGTTCGGGTTTGAGCGATATTTCCAATGCCAGACACTCTTCAGCCATTGTCCGTATTTCGGCGGGTCGTGAGGCCTCTTCTCCGAGGAAACTGTCGATCTGTTCCAAAAGGTTCTGTACTTCAACTGTCGTTTCTTCGGATGTATTCTTAGCGGTGATGGCTCTGTCATAGGCAGCCTTGGCTTCTCTCAGAGCTTCATCTGACTTATGTCGGGCATCAATGATAGCATTCAATTCATTGCGGGCTTTCTTTTCCTTCTCTTTGAGAACTCCGTCGGCTTTTGTGGCCAAATCGAGAGCGTTTTCGGCCTTAGTTGTCGCACCTTCAGTACAACTCAATCCTCCGCATTTACCACAACCGGCTCCACCACATAGAGTGTCACAATTAGTGACAGTTCCGCGTCCGTCGCAAACCATTTGATTGATATTCGGTATTTTGTCCTCTAAGAGTGATATTTGTCTCGAGAGATCATTAAGTGAGGCCTCGTTGTCGACCAATGAGGCGTTGTATCGAAGGGACACCTGATCCAGAAGTCGTTCGGTTTGTCTTCTGTTCCTTTCAGACTCATATAGTATAGGCATTGTCTCTCGGATTCGTTGCTCACTCGCGCGACTTCTTCTTTGAGCATCTCTGGTGATATTGAAGGCTCCCTCGACATCCGCTTCTTGTAATTTAGTCGCGTTCTCCTTTAGATTGTCGGCCTGGAACTGAAGGTCCTGTGCCTTCCGTCTGAGGTCATTGAGGGCTAACTGTGCGGCTAATATCCTCTTATTGATTCCGTCCATTTGAGTTTCATATCCATTCAGAATCTTTTGTGTTTCGGTTAAGTTTCGTCTCAACTGATCAATCATTTCCTCAATCATTCCGATATCGGCTTCGGTTATGTTCTGTCCCGCGAGGATTGACTCGATCTCATTAAGACTTTCCTCGATTGTGGTGAACTGATTAGTATAGGCACCGGTAGTCCCGACTTGTTTGAGATGTCGGGCAGAGTCTAGCAGTTTGAGGGTATGGTCTTTCAATGTAGTGATGGTTGTGTCCCAGTTGTCGAAACATTCGCCACATGTGTCACAATGGGGTGCTTTCCCAGTGAAACCACGGGCACAGCGGTCACAACGAGGACCCGATATGCCATCAATACAGACACAACTGCCGTTGTTTCGCATACATTGAAGAGTTGCCGAACCCGAAGGATTGCATTCACATTCTTGGAAAGAGTTATACGAATTAATTGAAATAGTTTTGAATCATTTTTATTCTTACGATAGCACTGGACTCTCGGGTCTCCCCAATAGTTTGGCTGACATTCATTGCATTTGCGTCCTCCGTGTCCGGGCCTGCAATGGCACTGACCATCGAATTCATTGCATTTCAATGTATACGAGCCCTGAGGGTCACAATCACAGGCCTCACATCCCTCTCCACTCGCGATCTTCCAATGATTTACTGCACATCTATCGCATGATTTTCCCAAAACATTTGGAAGACAAGGACATTGTCCGGTCAATGGATCACAAGGACCGGCATTAGTATCGGTTCCCAAAGGATTGCAAACGCATTCAATACATTGCTGTCGGGAGGCTTCGCCCCAAAAACCAGGTTTGCATACTTCGCAATGAGCGCCGGCGGTGTTGTAAAGACATCTCAGACAGTCTCCAGTTCTGGCCTCACAATTGCCCGGTTGAGAGATATCTATGTTATTATTGCACTCGCATTGACGGCATTCCCCTCCAGGAATGGATGGCTCGCCGTGAAAGTTATTGTCACAGCGATCACATCTCTCGCCGGTGTATCCATTTTTGCAGTGACAGATCACGTTCTGACTTCGGGGGTCGAGGTCACAAGTGTCGGCGTGACTCATACCACTCCCAGTGATACCGGGACAGGGACAGGCCCGACATGGTATCGATAATTCGTTTACAAGAAGTGGGTTTCCATAATATCCGCGTTCGCATCGTTCACATCGCGGACCAGATGTGAAGTCTCGACAATTAAGGCAAATACCAGTCTTGGAGTCACAGTTCTCTGTGTGTCCGTTGCAGTCACACCTCTGACAGTTGGGATAATTCCAATATCCCGGTTGACATTCATCGCATTGACGACCGTAAGTCCCCGGACGGCACTTACACTGACCATTCAGTGGATCGCAGAAGTTGTCCAAAGAGCCGATGCTATGACAATCGCAAGCTATGGTTCGGTAAAAGAGTCAGTGAATGCAATCTTTATTTCCGAACAATTGACTTACGTTTACATCCGTCGGGACTAAAACCATAATATCCTGATTTACATCGATCGCATTGACGTCCGACCACATGTGGTCTGCACTGGCACTGACCGCCGAGAGTGTTACAGACCGTGCTTTCCGAACCGGTTGGGTCACAGTTGCAACCTATTTGGTCATTGATAGTGAGCTCAGAGACAATCACTTCTTTACAAACCATAAGCGCCTCCGAATGCATAAAAGCCAACGCTATATAAGTATTTGCGGCAAATCTCGGGCGGATCTGCGGGTCGGGTGAGTGTGTAAAAGGCAGACCCGCATCGGAACCGATCGAACTCTTGTTTCTTGTATTCGTTGAGTTGACTTCCTTTGAAAAACGGAATGTTATCGGTTCGCGGAATAATCGCAATCTATGACCAAAGAATTGTTGAATGCATTGATGGTTAAGAAATGTCTTTAATGACTCACCGAATCTATTAATATCGAAGCCGTTTCTCTGTCCAAAGTCCTGTCGAATTGGTTGGTCTCGAGTCTGATCTTATATTGTTTTCCCCTTTCGAGGCATATATTGTTTGCGACCACATATCTGTCGGTGGAGGCCATGGACACTGTCTTCATGTCGTCCGACATCATTGTCCTATTGCAGGCTCCGCGAGGGTCTACGGGACCGATCCTATCGACAATAACCCTAACCTCATCCCATTTTCCCGCAACTTGAGGCTCATATCGAACAATGATATCATAATCAAGAGATTCGGGGATATCGGTCACATCGAACTCAAGTCGAGTCCCGGGATGTACTCTCATGAATCCGATTCCAGTCCAAGTGGCCATTCGGTCGCCGTGTGGTTCGCGAGGTGTCACCTGAGCATCGGGAGTGCCTTTGGATAGTTCTGCTTCGTATACCAAGTAATCGAGTAATGGCGCGAAGAAGTTGGGGTCAGGAGTGTCGCATCGCCTGCCCGTCACGTGAGTTCTACATTTGCACTGACCGGTGGCCACATCACAGCTGTTATCATAAGCACCTCCAGGATCGCAATCACATGCCTTACAGCCCTCTTCATCCGCACTGAGTCCGTAATATTCTGGCTATAAGTCGGACAGAGTTTTAAGTATCAGACAATCAGAGTTTGATAAGTCTTACCGCACACTGATTGCAGTCACGGCCGACGACATTCCGTTTGCAAACACATTCACCGGTATAGACATTGCATCCCAAGTTGCCAACGGTTCCCAATTGATTGCATGTACACGCTATCAGAAAAAGTTCGAGCATTCGGGTCAGTCCTGACTCTGATCTATCATTTCTTACGTTCACATCCGTCAGGATTTGATTCAATGAAATTCCAGAATCCCGGAAGACATCGGTCACAACGTCTTCCCTCCACATTCTTCTTGCAGTGACACTTTCCGGCCTCCAGACTAAAGGATACGTCCGTATGTTCGTCGCAAATGGCGTCGTCCAAAGAACCGCGAGGATCGCAATCGCAAGCTTTGAAGATAATCGGTTAGATCGGGAAGTGATGTATGAGTGAGGTATGACATACGCTGACAGACATATGGATCTTCAATACGTCTTCCGGGGTCGCGATAGTAATAGGGTTTGCATTGTTCGCAATTGCGACCCATAGTGTTGTGCTGGCAGTCGTCACATACGCCTCCACTCACATTACCGGTGGCCGCATATACGGCCGAATCGTAGTGACAACGAGTCGCGTGATTATTGCAGTTGCAAACTGTCGGGGATTGTCAAAAGTTAGTTCTCAAGTGAATTGCATGACAACTCTTACTTTTGCAGGCATTGATCTGTCTTCCGATGGCCGGCTGCCACGGAACGTCTTGATAGAAGTCTTCGCATTGTTCGCAATTCAGACCTTTTGTGTGATGAGTACATTCACACTTTCCATATACCATATCGGGAATGGAATCCTGTCCGGGATCTGCTATGCATCTGCTGGCGTGTCCATAGCAGGAACAGCTGCCTCTGACCACCATATCATATATGGAGTAATAATACTTTTCTTTGATCTCATCGCGAGAGTCCAACAGATTGTCGCCCAAGTTATGAAGTTTAGTGAAGTTGATCCTCAAGTTAGTCATTTTCAGTAAGTTCTGGACTTCCATACTATAGGGCGCGTCAACCTTCAGACTCGGCGGAAGTACTCTGAAAATGACCTCTCCTTCAGTCGACGGTTCGACACCAGAATAATGAGAATCGCAAACGACATCACTTATCCTATGTCGCGGTCCTATAGGAATGCCGGGGAAGGAATCGGCGCAGTCGTAGGCGAAGTATTGATAGACTTTCCACGTGCGGCCGAAGTCGTGTGACCTCTCAATAAGCATAGCCGCCGGTCGGAAAGTCTTGAATGTGATGATCAGATGAGTGAAGTGGAACTCGGCCTCGAGGTCCAGTTGGACGGACACGTGTTCGACGCCATTCTCCGCCTGCCACCACGTCTGCTTACGCTTTCGACCGATTCTTTGGATCAATTTGTATCAGTTTCATCTAAATTCATCACAAATACCAACCTCTGAACGATATTTTCGATCCCGTGGTAGAGTCGCGGACTGTTTTTGTTCTGCGGTCTCGAATCACAATAAAAGCACTTCTTCTTCTCCTTCAGGTGACTGACAATACAATATCTTTCCATTTTGTAGAGACCACATGTCGACGACGCTCTCAGTTTGTCCTCTCGACCAATCAGAAGATTACCGGTCGCGGGATAACAGGCCTGGAGCTCATCACAACGTCCCGAACCGTAGAGGGCTTTAATTGAAATAATTTGGTTAAAGACTTGTTCTCATAGTTAAGGGATTAGTATATTCTGGAATTGGTTAGAAAAAGATAGATTTGTTTTGTCTTCGTTTGTCTACCCATAGGGTGGCGGTTATCAGATGGAGAGCTAACTAATTCAGTTCCGTCCCATTCTTCTTCTCTGCCGGTCTCATAAGGCGGCGGAAGTGTTGTTCCGTCTAAGTCTGGGTCATATTCTCGGGTCCTGTTTGTAGACCAGTGCCACGTCCTGTTCTGCCATAGAATCGGTGTTTGGAATGACTGTCCATTTATAGTCCCCGAACGACTTGTGCCGACACTTGTGTTCCGTCGGGTCTGATATGTATAACTTCCTCCCCTATAATCAGGACTCGACTGATTGCCGAGAAGAGCGTCGATTGAAGACGAGATGGTATTTCTGACCGGGGATTGAGATTCATCGCTATTGTTGTAAAGCGATTCATATCGACGGCGAAACGATGTCTGTCCCGAACCGGGAGGTCGTGAGCCGGGACGCGTTCGGGACGGAATCCGACGCTGAGTCGGATCTTGTGATTCGCGACCACTTGTCGAAGAGGCTATAATGCAATGCCATTAAAGATCCGCTAAATTCCTTCACTTTCTCACTAATGACAACCTCTTCGCCTCGAATTCCAGTCAAACTTCTGCGGTTCGTTCACCCGCTGCTGATTCTCGAAATAAGAGCGGTCGACAACCGGCGGGTTCTGGACATTGCCGGGTGCTATCGGTTTCCGATCGTAACAATACTTTAATTGCAAAATCTAAGACCTCTTCACAAATGCCTTCACCTTTAGATCAGTTCATTCATTAAAACCCAAATCCGACACCACTTTTGACGAGTTATGGCTTTGTTTTGCTTACCGTTTAGTTATAATTAATTTGTTGTTAAATATTAATAATCATTATTTGTGTCAACAGTTAATCCATTTAATGATTGCTTTCGGAATGTCTTCGCACAAGAGATCTATTGATCGACGATGTCTTCGGTTAGAAATTAGTTGAGAATTAATTGCATTTTCTTTTGATTTTTATCGAATTAAGTTTCAATTAATTAATTATCGTTTATAAACCGCCACCGAATTAGTAATTCATCAGATTTACCATTAGTAATAGACCACAATAGACCACAATAGACCACAATAGACCACAATGGTAAATTAATATAAAGCCAAAAAGGTTTGCATCACTTCGTTATAACTTTATTGTTATCGCAAATAGCGTTTCATTCATACCATTCCTGTCGTCTTCAGGTCTCCGGTCCTCTCGGTATCTGTTATATCGTTGACATGATATCACTGAAAAATAATCGTTAAATCAGTCAATTATTTTCTGTTTTGATGTCGATTTGAATTGAGTGACAATTAAACTGAGAATGTGATAGAGATTTGGCTCTTATTGTGCTCTTAATTATGTAAATCGAAAATTTAAAGTCAATAATATGTTCGATAAGATCTAAAAACGATAACACAATTACCCGATGTCTGAGATATATCCCAAATAACTGTCTTAAGTATCAAATGTTTGTTTAAATCATAAATTGTTTAATATTTTTCAAAACTTTCTTCAGATTCAGCGCTTTTGAGGTAACGACTCATTAATCAACGGTTTGTCTTATTTTTAGCTCAGATTAAAGACGAGACATGTCTTCGAGTTTTGTCCACATTTTTATATTTCAATGTAAAAACTTTCGGTTATTTTGTCATTGATTTTACTAAAAATAAAATTTAGAATTTTGTGTATTTTTTAATTATAAAATTGTTAATAACGGGAAAGAATGGAAACTGAGTTCCAATGATTCCAAAACCACTACATTTCACTTCACTCGCTCTCATTTCACTCATTCCCTCGAGTTTTGCAATTATTACTAAATAAATAATTAAACTAAAAATAAATAATAATTTATTACAATTCTTATAAATATTAATAAATATGAGTCAATTCGGAGAATAAACACAACTTTTATGAAAAGTTTGATAAAAAGGAAATTCTATAATAGAATAGAATCTAATCATTGATTAATTGTTAATTAAGAATAGCTTTGAGTTTCCTCTCAAGAAGTAGAACCAGTGATCCGTTTGAGTCAATCGATGGCCACTCTCTTCGGTAAAAGTGATTTAATGATAACTCGATTGAGTAAAGGCTCGAATCACTGTTTGGTTGACTCGTTGTGTAACTTCTGATTAGATGTTATCGAAAGGCATTATATCCTGAGGTGAATGTGAATGAAGTGAATGTGTGGGCGGTTCTGAACCTCGAATTGATATTTGAAAAACTGGTATATTCTTAAGAATATTTCTCTTCTATGAGCTTAAGAGCTCTATTGAGAGCTAATATGAAGTTCAGTTTCAACCGCTTCCTAAATATTGAGTACAAGACTGTCAGAGCGCTGGACATATGGTTTTTGTCATCTCGTAAACTGACTCTCATTGTCAGTATCGACACATATTTGGTGTCCGATCGATACGACTTTCAATTAACTCAAATTTGATATCAATATTCGCTAATTATTTCCTTCCGTTTAATAATGGTTTCGATTGTGTTTTCAATCGAACAAACATTTTATTGCAATAAAAATAAGTTTTAGAGAGAATTATAGTCGAAAACAAATATTTAATTAATTGCTACAAAAATATAACGATTGAGAGAAAAGCGAAAAGTTTTGCACAAACTTTGATCAAACTTTGGGCAGAGTTTTGATGGTTTGCACTAAAAAGTTGATGCACTCAACCGAGCGATAGATATGGGAATAAAAAGTAGTTTTGGTTTTGGTTTTGATTGACTTACATATGAAAAGTGTCGACAAATATATTAGACATAAGAATAGGAAGCGATGAAAATGAGAAGACATTACACTATAAGTCGAAGTCAGATAACAATTGGATGCAAAACAATGAACGGGTTAACCAATTATTACTTTGAGGCACATTAGATGAAAACCACTCCCAAAATAGACAACACATTAGAAGCCATGAACTTCTCTTCAGAGCTTTCCAGAGCCCAAAAAGTGTTTCCCAAAGCGGACAAACGGTTCAGTAAAGCAATTGAAGGCACAACTGAAGGAACGCCAAACCTTCAGTTCAGATATCAGTGCTTAGAGAAGGGGCACAACAGCTAAGACTTCGCACAGCTATTGGATAAGACTATTGAATGACTCGATTCAATAATTCTCTATAAGGAGTTATAGGAGTGACACAAACCCTAAACAACTCTAACAACAGTTTGTGCTGTCGTTTCGCAATTTAATTATTGTTAAATGTATTACAAAAATTCAATTTTAATATCAAATCAATTATTGGGTCCAATAGTTATCGACTCGAATCTGAAAATGCAATCGCAATTAGTTTGAGAGCCGGCACATGTCATACATACTCAGCCATAATAGCGTTGTTCTCTTCGATCAGATTCCGTATGGCTTTTGTCGATTGGCGTATACTTTCGACTCTATATCCAAATGGGTTTACAATTAACGAAAGTTAAATCAATCGAAAGGATCGGAAACTCACTCCTGAGCGACGATTGGCGGCAGTTTTGATAGGATATCACTATCGAAGTCTATGTTCGGGTACCGATAGATCTCATTGCTCGGGAAGAGTCGGGAATTGTGTTCTGTGTTAGGGTTGGCCTGAGTTAGGATCGTTTGCCATATCTTTCGGTGATCTTCTTTGACCTAAAAAACAATTTTATAGCGAACGATGAAATATAGTTAAACACAACCTTTTTGATACTGTTCTGCAGTTTATCGCAATCGTCCATAAAAGTAGTGGAAATGACAGTTAAGACACAGTTCGACTTAACGATAGCCACCTGAGCACCACTTCATTGGTTTGAATCAAATTTTAATATATTATTCCAATAAAACAATAGTTTCAAACTTACGAATACCATTCCTCCAACTTCTCAGCAATTATATTGATTGCGGGATTGGATTCTTTGGTCAGAAGATCTATCAGTTTCTTGCAATTGGTCTCTAATTTGATTCTAAAAATGATATATTGAGTAAAGTGGATAATCGCAAAGTGATTCCATACTTTTCCAATTGATGCAATTGTTCCTCATTATAAGAAAGATTTAAAGCTATGAGAAAAATAAACTTGAATTGTGAAAGAGATCGGAAGACAAACCTCTGGACTGCTTGTCCTTATGTAATGTCTGCCAACTCTCACGGATTTTACTGCAATAATATTTAGCCTTTGATTGTGCGCTTATAATACTTGTATTGCAATTCTGCGACTCTTTGGCCCACAATTCGTTCAATTCCTTCACTTTATCTTCCATTCCAACGGATAATGCGCTCCAGTCTTGGACGAGCTATTGATTCGATAAAAGTAAGAAAATTACCGATAATTGACAAATACTTTTAACTTTTAACCTTTTCGTGCAGTTTTTCCGGTTCTTCGTCGATAGTGAAGTCGACGTCAAGAGATAGACATGAAATCAAACGATTTAAATAACGATTCCTTAATTGAGTCAATGAGATAAACATAATGACACAAACGAATGGGTAGAGTAGAAGACATACATTTCCGAGAGATAGTCCAATTGGTGTTTCAATGAATTGAGAAGGTTATTAAACGCCTGCTGTTTCTCTGTCAGTAACTTCACATTGGTTTCAATCAAAGACCTAAAGACAAATCAATTGGTTATTTGAATATCACTTTTGGTTAGCCTTACATCACATAAGAAGGTGTGTTCACCGCTAAGCGATGGTGAAGAACGCATTTCTCAATACTTCTTTGGATAGAATAAGCCATAGAAGCGCACAGTTTTGCCATTTGTGCGTCTGATTCACAGTTAGTCGGAGTATTGGCCAATTCGGGAAATTTGAACGGATTTATGGGAAGAGAGGCCCGAATTTTAGTCGATTCCGAGTTAAGTAAAAGAATGGGAGACTCGACCGAAGTCTGAAAGTCAGTCACAAGAATGTCATCGGAAATGAGTTTTTTGTTCCAAATGAAGAGCTGATAACTGACGGGAAGTTTTATCGAAGTCTCGATTCGACTCTTTATGTCATTTATTCTAAAAATAATGAAAACCATTTAACCAAAGTTCAGATCACAAACAACTGACTTCTCTGTCGGATGAGAGTAGAGAACAATTTGCGTCAAATTGTTTACGTAATAGATATGAACTGTTTTGTGAGACAATATGTTTGTCACACTTTTGAAGAACTTATCGAAAGTCCACATTCGGTTCTCATCGCACTCAAGAAGACCGGCCAACAGTTGAGTGATCAGAGGTTGGAGAGACCTATCATTCGATTGGAGATTAATTTTATGTTTAATAAAAAAGAGCTTTGAATACATGCTAAGTAAACATGATTTGGGAAGAGTCCGACTCCACTCGATTTCTCCATTCTCTGAGTTTTGAACCCCACATATAATTCCTGACGCCTTTCCAGTCGTTATTTTGTACCTAAAGATTAAGAATGAGAACAAATGAGACCAAACTCTTTATCGCATACATCGTGTCTTTATTTTTGCGACCGCCATATGGTCTGAACGGAAGAACTCCGGTCGCGATGTGATAGAGAGTGACTCCAATACTCCAGAGATCGACGTTAGCCTTAAATGATTTGCCGGCAGACTTGCGAAGGACTGCCCTCTCATACATATCCGGATGCTATTGACAGACATATTCATCCCATTAGAAGATTATATTAAAGACTTTCAAATTACCAAATATTCTTCAGTTCCGTACAAAGACATGAACTGTTGATCTTCTTCGAGCTCTCGAGCGGCACCGAAATCAGTCAATTTGAAAATAGATGTCTGGTCTTCGGCAACGAATTTCATGATATTTCCCGGTTTGAGGTCGCGATGAATTATATTCATGTCTCTCAAGTGCTTCATTCCGGCCGCTAATCGGATCCAATCGATTCATTAGATCGCGACAAATGACAAACTCTTATACCTAAATGTTTGAGCACTAAAAGGAATTCCTTTTCTTCGAGTCCATAATAACTGATCGGATCGTCGAGAATGTTGAAGAGACTGCCGCCGGTACACAACTCCATGACCAGAACTTTGTGGTGCGTCTCGTTCTGAACCTCAAATGCAATTCAGTCAAGAAATTGATTTCAAAGACATACCTCTTCTTCAATGGCCAACAATTTGACGATATTCTGATGATTGACTTTCTTCAGGACTTCGAACTCTCTCTTCTGGACCTCATAGGGTCTCATATGACTCAAGTGATTGAATGACTTCACTGCCACAGAATCACCCGTTTGTTTGTGAAGTCCTTAAGATTTTCATCAATTTTAATAATTGAATCCATTTATGCAAAGCTATCCTAACTTTCAGAACTGGAGAACAATGGAAACTTTTACTAAATTTAAGCCTCAATTTCTTAGATGACATTTGCCAACCCTAATCACAACTATCATGGGATTCAACACAATCTCTATTATCATATTTAAGTATTATTTTTATTGCATTTACAAAATTTAAGTGAAATTTCATAAATTGAAAAAATTAAATGATCATAAAAGAAAAGTAATTGAATGTTAGATCTGATACTTGAAGGGGAAAACCCGTTGTGGTTCGCCTCTTATTTCTCTTCAATATCAACGATAATTATCAGCGATGTATTAAAATATCACTTTTCATGTAATTTATACAAAACTTCAAATATGGCTCTCAAATGAATAAACTTTTTGCATATCGTCTAAACATTAAAACATATTTTACAAACATTTTTGGCTAATCTTTAAATCAAAAAGTTTAGAGAAATAATATATCTTAAGAGTAGGTCTTATGAAAGACATTCAAGAAATTTATTTTTAAAATCAAATTAATTTGTTTATAATTTTCGGTTTGAAAATTCAAATTAATTGCCATTGAATTGCATTTCAAACTATATATTAATTATCAATCGATTACAAGATTTAAATGTCTTATCAGACTCGAGAGTAAAAGTAGAGAAGAATAGCTCTAAAGAAGAGTCACTTAAGTAATGATCATTGAGTGACCAGATATGGACAGACCTGCGAACACCGAACCGGTGGCGCCCTTCCCGAGGACAGAACTGGTGTTCCAGATGTAGTTCTGGGAACTTCTCAAGTGATTCATGTCTTGTCTTTCTTGTGGTAATGTCTTTGATTTGTTTGCATCGGAACGACTGAAATGTCACTGATTTGAGTCTCACTTTGTTTACAACAGATAACAAAGTATTGCACTTTTGATGGCAAACCTTTACGTCATATCTCAGTCTTCATAAGCGATGTCTTTGAAGTCAATTCAAACAAGTTTTGCTTTGAACTCAGGTCTCAATTGTTCGCTCCAATGATTCCGATC
Source organism: Liebstadia similis (assembly GCA_034689365.1). NCBI lineage: Eukaryota > Metazoa > Arthropoda > Arachnida > Sarcoptiformes > Liebstadiidae > Liebstadia > Liebstadia similis. The sequence goes on along the minus strand of JAQGAJ010000031.1, from coordinate 6,785 downwards.
TATACCTCGAACATCTATTTTTGATCTTTAATTGATCCGAATTATAGACAATTAATCATTCAATTTGTCCACATTTAAGACAATCAATGGCGCGAACGACCGAACGGAATATGACCTCCAATTGGGATCGGATTCAAACCAAAGCTTTAAGTTATTGCTTCTGAAGGATAGCAATGAAAAAATCCCGAAAACAATTAAATGAAGGGATTTTCATCACATTTGAGTCACATTTTGATTAAATTTGTCGTCGAATTAATAATTGAATGTATTTAACATTAAATACGCGATTATATGAATATTGAATAATTGATATATAATTTTATAATAATTATTCAATTAGAGTAATAACTTGATTAAATGTTAAGAATCGCATGCATTGAGTATATCAAAGAAACAATTAACCATGATGGCTATTAAATCAAGTTTAATCATAGATAAAAGGAATTTCACGAAAAAGTTTTAATAAAAACTTAAATAATTTCCAGCTTTAAAAAGATTCTATAAATTTATTAAAATCTTATATTCACTCATAAGAAGCATAAAAATAAATTTTCAATTGAGTTAGAAATTAAGTATAATTTAATTATAGACTCGAATCGACTGTTTTTGACCACTTCTTGAGATCGAGACTGCGATCAAATCATTTGAACCAAAGCTCACATTCTTTGACATTCTTTGTGAACTTCCCTTTAAAGAGGCGTTTGTTTTGCTTAAATGTAAACAAAGTTTAGTCTCGTTTTGTCTTTGGGTTAATATCGGTTCAATCGTACGAAGAAGTGGTCAATCGGTCGAAGGAATGTCTCACTTAAGTACTGGTCGTCTGAACGTGAGTTACATCAAAGAGTTAGCAAAACATGAATTACTGGAACTGTTGGACACTTGTGTCGGCTCTAAAGCGATCGTTTGGGACCAGAAGTTGGTCGGCATCTTCGGTCTGGTGGCCGACTATATTCTTCTCAAAGAACATCAGGTCATCCAAATGTTTGAGTTAAGGGCCGGAAAACTACCCGAAGTCAGTGCCGAAACAAAACATATTGTTTTCATAACTCGTCCCAAATTGTCACTCATGGAGAAGATCGCCGACAATATACTCAAAGAAAACAAGAAAACCCTTTCGAGTAAAGAATATCACATAATATTTGTTCCGCGAAGAAGTATTGTCTGCGAACGGAAGTTACAGGTTCTTGGAGTTTATGGAAACTTTAATGTGATCGGCGAATACGGGGTCGAACTCTTCGCTTTGGACAGCGATGTCCTCTCAATGGAATGGGAGACCAGTTTTGCCGAAACACATCTCGACAGTGATTATACTTCGCTCTTCCATTCGGCGAAAGCCATAATGACTTTGCAGACTCTTTATGGCATTATTCCCAATGTTTATGGTTTGGGAAAATCGGCGAAAATAGTCTTCGATTTGATGACAAGAATGAGAAAAGAGTTGTCTTCGAATGAGCCACAAATCACACCACAAATCGATCAAATTCTTCTGATCGACAGATCTGTTGACTTATTAACTCCATTGATGACACAAATGACATACGAAGGACTCTTAGACGAGATCTTCGGCATAAGTCACACCACAATCAAAGTTCCGCCCGAGAAGTTCGTTCAGAACAATGGCAAAGAGGGTCAGTCCTCGGACCAAATGGTTGAACCGCCAACAGAACCAAAACAGTTTCATCTAAACTCTTCCGAAGAACTGTTTGTCAAACTACGAGATATTAACTTCAAAGCCGTCGGTCCGACCCTCAGAACCAGTGCTAAAGGTCTTTCCCAACAATTCGATGAACGACATAACGCAAAGACTGTCCGTGAAATCAGACAATTCGTGGACAAACTTCCAGGTCTTCAGACGGCGCGTAAATCTCAATCAAACCACACATCGATGGCTGAACTGATCAAAGAAGTGACTGATAAGGAAGAGTTCTATGAAATGATTGCAACCGAACAGGAATTTGTGAATAGCGTTGAAACCGATAAATCCAACGCTCATATCGAGGACTGCATCGCACGGGAAGAGCCGTTAGTGAAAGTGTTGCGATTGATTTGTATCCAAAGCTTTTGCAATAACGGACTTAAGTCTAAAGTATTGGAGTTTTACAAACGGGAAATCCTTCAGACCTATGGTTACAACCATTTGTTAACTTTGAATAACTTAGAAAAAGTTGGTTTAATTCGAACGTCTGGAGGATATGGTAATCGTGTCTATAATGTGTTGAGGAAGACATTGAGACTAACCGTTGACAATATCAATGACATGAACCCCAATGATATCGCATATGTTCACAGCTGTTACGCCCCTCTAAGCGTACGACTGGCACAATATCTGGAACACCCCGGATGGCGAGCCATCAATGACCTCTTGAGCGCATTGCCCGAACCCACTGTCGAAGAAGTACAGCAAATCCCGGTCGGACTTCGCAAAAGACGTAACTCTGGCTCTTCTATACAGTCGGGAGTGATTGAGGACCAGAAGTTGATTCTTGTATTCTTTTTGGGCGGATGTACTTTCGCAGAGATATCTGCCCTCAGATTCCTTTCCCAGAAGGAGGGCATTAATGCAGACTTTGTTATCGCAACCACTAATATAATAAACGGCAAAACCTTTTTGCAATCACTGACTGACCAGTCGTTGAAATGAAGACAAAACGCATTCCATTTCTGATTGTCTTCTCATTTGGTTTGAGATCGTTGTCAATGTCTGTCATTAGTTAGTCATTAATTTAAATTTATTTATATTTTAATTTTTCAATTAAATAAATACCATAACTATTTTGATATTTCTTGTGATAATTGGCACAAAAAAAGATTTAAATAAAATTTAATTCAATCGATAGCCTCTTCTCTGTTCGAGTTCTCAATTGTTAACTGCAATGCGTTTTCACTAAAAATCATAAATAAGTGATTAAAAGATATAAAACTAAATCCAAAAATTAGTTAAAATCTTAACAAAAAACAAATACAAAATTAAAGTTTAGTTAAATATGTAATAAATATAAATAAAAGTAAGAAATCCGATAATTAGGCACATAATTAAAAGTCATTTTGATGTCCGACACACGGGATGTGCCCTTATTTACAATCGAATGCTTGAGTGCAGTCATTTTGCAATAATATCGGGAAATAATCGTTGGTTTGCAGAAAACGACTAATAGTTGAGACGAAAATATTGCATCTGAAGTACTGAACGACAGCTAACTTAGAGTTTAGTTACATATTATGTATAGTCCGGCCGTCAATGGCTTTTGGCCGCATCTCTGGCCGCCACTATCAGAGCGTGCAATGTTGTCAATGGCCGACACAACTTCAGAAATGGATGCTATCATTCAAACAAATAATTAGTTGCAATCAAAATCAAAAGCTATTCCATCAAACCTTTAATAATTCGGAGGCCGACCACCTCTTGTCGACATCGCATTCAAGGCACTTATCCAGAAAGTCTTGGAACAATGGCGACAACTTTTCTTTTTCTTTGATTTCCGGTTTTCCGTTTGTGGCGATTAAATAGAGTGCCTTCGGAACGAAAATCGATTAAATACTTTGCTCAAAACCAAACCAAAAGGGGTTCAGTGTTTTGAGTACTCACTCTGAGCGGGTTCTCATTGAGATACGGCGGTTCCCCTTCGATCATCTCAATAGCCATTATGCCTAACGACCAAATGTCTACTTTGGGTCCGTACTGTTTCCGAGTGACCACTTCTGGTGCCATCCAATAAGGAGTGCCGACCATAGTTGTCCTTTTGTTTTGTTCGGGAGATATTTGAGCGCAAAATCCGAAATCAGTTAATTTGACGCTTCCGTCCATTCCGAGTAAAATGTTATCAGATTTTATATCTCTATGAATCACATGATTGTAGTGCAAGAACTCTAGTGCCTGAAGGACTTCTCGACAAACAGCTGCTATCTGTCCCTCGTCCATACAGGTCTCGGTAACCACATCGGTGAGTGAACCGCCCGGAAGGTATTCCATGACAACCCATAGCTCTTCACCGACCAAATAGCTGTCTAAATAGTTGACTACATTCGGGTGTTTGTTCTCTCGCATCACAAGTATCTCATTGACGATCAGTTCCTTCTTCGGCTGTTGAGACAAATTCATTTGTTTGATGGCCACTTCCATTCCGGTGGAGATCTCAATGGCTGTATAGACCGTTCCACTCGCTCCCTGACCTATCTTTTCCATTTTAGTGAATTTCCTATTGGGATCACCGATTGTCACAATTCCTTTCAACTTTTCCACTATCTCTTCGTCACTCATTTTCTTCTTCTTCTGCTTCAGTTGTTGAGGTGTCAACTGATTGGGAACACCCGAAGACGTAAAGTTATTGTTCGTAATATTATTGTTCATATTATTAGTGCTATTATTGTTCGCAATGTCTTTATTCACATTCATTCCAATGTTTTTCACTTCACTAACGGGTTTTGTGTAAATAGACTTTGTTTTTTCAGGTCTGGCCGCTATCGGCGGCGGACATGATTCGGATACATCGTTATCACCTATCGATTGATGATTACCTAACTCGTCGTCGGGTGTGGACAGCGCTGAAGTGTTTGAGGAGACCGTAGAACCGGCCGACCCGTGATTTATACTTAGTTTTGTATGTATTGGCGAAACACTTGCGCTGGCACTGGAAGATGAGGCCAACGTCGTGGTTGTCGTGGCTGTGGTCAATGCCGCGAACCTCTCGGCCAAATAGCTCGGTCGCGGAGATGTATCTGAATATAGATATTGATCTTAGATTTCTTTCGAGATTTGAGTTCATTTTGAAAGAAAAGAATAGAATTGAAAGATTTGAGACATACTTAAGGCTGGAGTCAGTAAATTGTTAATCAGTTCAGCTTTGAAGCAGAAATGAAACAAATCAAGAGTTGATTAGAGATCGAGAAAAATCAAAGTTATTTGAGAGTCAATGCAATCAATGAAATGATTGAATGAAAACATTGAATAAGATATTGAAAATTAGTGAAAGGGAAGTAATGTTTAGTCATTAAGTGGCCAAATGTGAGGCCAAGAAACAGATCTTTACCTAAGTTCCTGTTGATAGTCATGTACTTCTCATCCTTGGCCTTAGCGCTGGAGTCGTACCACTTGAGGACATCGAGGACTGCCTGCGGGTTCTTCTTCTGCTCAGTCTTTGATATATTTGAGTTCTGTAGCAGTTGTGCCCAATTGGGAGGCATTCCCGTGAACTCTCCGGTGATGGCATCGAAGCCGACGTGAACGGTGTGCTCGAAATTAGTGGGCGGACTGATCACTGGTTTCTCCGACAAGTTCTTGTCCTTCTTGGTATTCTTGGTCAGTTTGGTCAGTTTCGCCTTTCTCTTCTCTTCCTCTCTGTCCGGCTCTTTAGGCAGAGGTCTCATATCGACCGGAACCGAGAGTTCACGAGCGGAGGCCAACCTGACCGGCGGTGCCGGGGGTTTATCGGAGTAGAACTCGGAGGTCATAAGTCTTTGGTGACTCATTTGAATGGCTCTCAAGTGATATATCAGTGATTCAGTGATGGTTTTGTCAGAGATGAGACTAAAAGCCAATCAATGCCATCCAAAACAACTAATTAAATGATTTGATTCAGACTTTGATTTGTCATAAATTGCAATCATTTAATGAAATCTAAATCTAAACAAATTATCAGTTGTTTTGTCCGATCCGTCCATTTGTCGATCACTGAAGACATTACTCACGACTTCGATCACAAACAGCGTTACTCTGACTGAGGGTTCGCTCAGATGTCAGACACGAGTCTCAAAACTAAACACACTTTTCATCACTTCTTAACACTTGTCATGACTTCAAGTCTTAATTGTTTTATTAATTTATTGATTCAATGATAAAACATTTGGCGATAATGTGATTCAATCGGAGGACAATCAGTCCATCGGTTACTTTGTATCGCAAGCAATGAGCAAACTATTGAAACCATTCTTCGTTTCGGGAAAAGTGGTCAAAGGGTTCGGTCGCGGATCAAAACAGTTGGGAATTCCGACCGCGAATATCGACACCACTATTGTTGAGAACATTCCTCTCGAAAACGGAATTTATTATGGATTTTGTCAACTCTTAGATCCTAAACATCTCCCGAATCGAGTCAATGGAGTCGTAAACTCAAGTCAGGCCAACGGCGATAACTGGAATCCGATCCACGGCATGGTCTGCAGTCTCGGGTGGAACCCGCAGTTCAATAACACCGTCCGTTCCCTCGAAGTTCATATTCTCAACGAATTTAAGGACGACTTCTATGGTTCGTCTCTTAAGGTTGCCATCTGTGGCTATATTAGGCCTGAATTGAAGTTCGATTCTTTGGATCAGCTCATCGACACCATTCACAAGGATATAGATATCGCTAAAACAGAACTCAAAGACCGCGACCAATGGTCTCATGTGATTAAAAGTGATTTCTTTAAGCAATGAATTCAATTATATTTAGTTATTGTATTAAATCTGATTATAATCTCGAGTATTATTGGTTTTTACACGAATTTAATGTTAATTAATGAAAGATTTTAAGTATTAAAGAGAAAATGTTTTAATTTTTTTTACACAAAAATATTAAAATAAAGTTTAAATGAATTTAAAAGAATTGGTATTTAAATGGTTTTAATGCTCGCAATCATAAGTGAAGGAAAGCCTCTCTCGAGTGAACACATGAGAGCCAAAAGTGAGTTAACGTCAGAGCAAAGCATTGAAGACCTCATCCAAAGGGCGTTCTCTACTAATGATTATCGAGCCTTCAATTCGTTTCTGATTAGACTTTTAACTAATTGTATATAAATTCTGTATTTAT